>JANHFX010023862.1:9755-59321 GCA_027560015.1 Chloroceryle amazona
ACCCAGATAGGTCTGACTGCACAACTCCCCTTCCAGTGCTCAGTAAACTTCATATGCTGTCCCATGGGAGCTTGTCTGGCTCCATAAAACATCCCAGAAAAAGACAAGTGGCTTCAAGAGCAGCCAAGCTACAGGAAGCCTCTACAGCGTGGCCTCAAACGGCAGGCGATGGCTGCATCAATAAACAAACTGTAAATGGAATTTCTACTCTTCTACAAATACCTCTCACCTACTACCTCATGCATTCCTACAGTTTTCTCTCTTCTTCCTTCAGTAACAAAGGCAGAGTCAAAAATAACACCCTCAGAACGTACCAAACAGCTGGCAATCAAGCCACATGTGTAGTGTCAGCCTAGGTGCCAGCCCCTAAGCAAGAGGTCACAGCTTTATTGAGCCATTTAATCCGAGATCCCATCAGTGTAAGGCAGCTACTGCGTGTTTAGCCCCATCCCGTTACCCTAATTACCATCAGTGTACCTGCACAGGCCAGTCCTCTGCAATACCCCAGCACATTCCAACAGTTGTCAATAGCAGCAGCAGAAGCTTGTCACAAGCAGGCACCTTAGGGTCAAAGAGGAACTCAGGAATTGTGTTGGAAAGCTTTGGTACTTATCTTTTTTTACTGTTCTCTGAGCTGCTGCTCTATTTAGGAAAGCCCCACGTCTATCTCCATTAGGTTTTTGAAGCAGGTTTTTATGCAATCACATTATAAACTCGAGGTCAGCAGCCACCGAGTCGAGTGATTTATCAAGTCATTACCCAGATGCAGTGCCTAACATTAGCTGTCTCATGATGCCATTTGCAGCAGAGAAAAAAAGAGTGCAGCTCCCTCCATGAGGAGCAAGGTGTGTTTAACACCGCACAGTGTTAATTCATCCAAGAATACCTTTTCCATCATGATCATGTTAGATTAGAAGAGAAGGAAGAGCAGCTACAATTATTAAAATACCCCTTCGTTTCCGAGGAGAAACAAATATTTTGACTGTGCTTTTCTGTTCTGCCTTAATTGCTTCAGGGGATTTTTCCTATCCTATATTTTTTTTTGCAACACTCTGGTGGCTGGAAAACATTTTTCCTCCCTATGTACTTTGTTCTTTTCTATTTGGCAAGCATTGATTGTATTATTTTTTTTCTCTTCAAAGGTAAAATTAACATGGCTGGTCTCATTTAACATAACTTGAGTTTATATAGAACCCTGTCAGAGTAAAATTGTTTTATTTGTTCCGTGCTGTGCAACCACAGGACCGATGTAACTCCACAGGACAGGACCACGGTAAAAAATACATGTATCCTTTTTATTGCACCTGATCACAGGCAAACTTCTCAGCAGACAAAGAAAGGATTGACTGGCAAAGTTGGGAACTGGTCTGTGGTGGGAAACTCCTGTTGGCCTTAACGGGAAGGAAGCGTTTCAAAATCTCCTAGGCTTGGTGCTAATGGTCAGTACCACACCTCACAAATAAATCTCTAGTTTCGTAAGGTCTTTTAAAAGATGCAGCATCATTCACTGCGCTCAGTGGTCGAAATTCCTGGGTAACTGGATTCAGCAGGTGCGAGTCCATTCTGTTTCTCAGAGGTGTTGGTCAGGAGAGATCAGATTCTGTGTAAAAGGAGCCATCAGCACTTGCAGGTGTCTCAGAGGCTTTGGGAGATCAGCCAAGCCCAGCAGCACAACCTCTGTTCTATTAAAAACCATCAGTGCGAACGCAGCGTAGGGAAGGAAACAGCTCCCAAGCCTCATCCCACAGACACGGGGGTTTTCAAGACAGTACGTCAATTGTAAGGCATCCTCAGATTCTTCAGGGTGAAAATGGCTTTGGATATTATTACTGAACACCATATGAACAAACATCTCACCAACTACTTCCCTTCACCCACTTTAACCTCATCTGTCCAGCTTAGCTATTTCTAGATCACCTAATGCAATACCCAGCTGTTTCCTTGTGTCAGCCTGGTAACTGGAACACGCCGGGATGTTTCTATCACAGACTCACGTGGGATTCATTCATGGGATATGAAATCAGGGAGATCATATATAAGTAGAACATGTTTCTCCTGAGACCTTACAAGGTCCATATCTGCCCAGCTTTGGGCTGCAGAGTGAGAGCTCTTAAATATGACTTTCCCAGTTGTGCACTTCTTATCGCACGGATTCTGTTTGTTGGCAGGGGAAGAAGACAGGAACCAGGCTGCCTGGTACGTTTTTGGCCTCCTGTTGAGTTTCAGTATCTAAATAACACCCAGATACCACGGTGGATAGAAAGCCCTGTAATAAACTGCACAGAAACAGGAAAAAATCATCTATCTAGACTCTTTTCACTTGCTGGAACCCATCTAAAATGGGAACAGTTCTAGTGAAGAAGCACCTAATAGATGTCTGTAGAAGAGCACTGTCCTTAAGCAGTGAACCTGGATTCTCTTAGGCCAATGCCACACCTGAAACCAGACCAGAAGCACATCCAAGACCCGCAGCCTGCGGCAGGCTGCACGGGCAGACGAGGAATTAGCGGGCAGGTTGCTCTGCCCTGCACGAGCCGATCTCCTGAGCAGGTGATTCCAAAAGTATTCATAAGCACGGATGGAGAGACTGAGTTTATGGCACTCGGATGTTTGGCACCCGGTACAAGTACAAATTTGCGCCTGTTGCGTTAGGGTTATGAGTTAGGTAAGAGTGTCTGCTGAGGGGAAGTTTGCAATCTCAAAGCTGTTGTATTTCCAGGCCAGGTGGAGCTCTGTAGCAATTTGTTTACTGGAGTGACCGGTGTTACAGGAGCCAAACATTGATAGATTGTTTGGTGAGAGTGCAACAGAGACCTGTGCCTTATTCTCTCCCCTGACTGATACGTAAAGTCAGTGAGCATTTTCTCCCTGTCACTCCAATACATACACCCAAGCTTCTCACACAGAAGCAAGACACCATTGTCTCTTCCAACTTCCAAAAGAAATGCCTGTCTGAATAAAAACCTGAATATTAACTTTTAAAGTAAAAAGCAAACATTCAAGCAGATTGATGGCTTTGTATATATATATATTTTTTTTTTTTAACTTAAAACTTCAGCTAAATTAATTAGTGACTAAAGAAGTGAATTACATTTCATTATAACACCCTGGAGATTTAAGACTAATTCCGCTTAAAATTTATCTACTACTGATTCTGAGTGAATGCATCTGCAATGAAATAAGCAGACTAGAAAATTCTTAGCGTAACGATGTATTGTTAACTTCCCAATCACAAACATCACTGCCATTGATTTCATGTTCCCACCTAATATTCGGATGCGTTAAATAAAAATGAAAATCCTGGAAACAGTTTCCTGCTACTTACTGTACTCAAAGCTGCTTAGATACAGACTTGCAGACTTACAAATATTTTTAGTGCAGACAATTTTAAAGGATCTCACTGTTTTAGAGCCTAATTTAAAGCTTAAAAAGACATCTGATTCTGCCATTGTGTAAAGCTGTGGGGAATCTCTGGAGAGTGGAGCTATGCATTGAGTAACACACATGGACTTCCAGAGTTCATAAAGCAGGCATAATTTTTCTATCAAATCATGCCCTAGTGGATTGTAGGATGCTAGGGTCAAAATTATAGCATGAAACTTATACTTGAGTTATGTGGATCTGCATTTAATAAACATCTCCCTCAGACGAATGTCGTGCAACACTAAAAGCAGGGCTATCAACGGAGAGGCGATGCGTGCGATCCTGTTCAAGACTGTCTGAAAGGGGAAAGCTTTCCAAAGACAGCGAGCCAAAACCAAACCGAAGCAAAGCACAACGAAAACCAAACCAACCGACCGACAAAAAAACCAAACCCGCCTACCAACAAAAAAAACAAACCAGCCAACCGACAAAAAACACGAAAAGAAAGGAAAAAAAAGAAGAAAACGAAACTCTTCCATGAGTTGAAAAGGACAAGTGACTATAAAAATGCAAGCAGTCAACCCCCAACTGAGAAATAAAAATAGAAGAAGGGCCATTAGGCCCAGAGATGTCATCTGTGTCCCTCCTCTCTATGTCTGTGCAGGGGATGGGAGGCAAGGGAGAGGTGCACTGAACTGGCTCGCCTGCCTGCACAGAAGTATGTTATGATATTATACCATCTGTTTCTCAGTCGCTAGGAAGGCTTCTTACTCCTCGGTGCCTTCTGACACTGGCTTGTAAAATGACCACTGGGTGGGTATTTTAGTTCCATTTTCATGACTAAAAGACCAGAAAATAAAAGAGTACTTAACTATGAAGGGAAAGGCAACAGTTGAGGGCAATTGATCAGTATGGTAGCCGAGCTCAAGGTCTTATCAATCAGAATCTTGAAGTTTCCATCACCAGCGTAGGTCCCAGTGGTACAAACAGGAGCCCCTCTAAGCACACTGCTGGGGCAGGAGTAGGTAGGTCTGCGTGCACACAATAGCTTGGGCTTCTTTTGTCCTTTTGCCAAGCAGGACAGCCGTGCCGTGCAGTCAGGGCTCAGTCTGAGGGGGAAAAAGGAGAGGTTGGGAGGGAGGGATACAGGAGACCCCAGATGGGATTGTCCCCAAGCCAGGCGGGGAGCCCCCTGCTCTCCAACAGCAGCTTTGCAGGGCGTTGCTCCACGAACACACGTTCATTCATTTCTGTCTGCTAAGTCTAACCACATTCCCTTCACTGTTTGTAACAGTTTTGTTCCCCTTGTAAATCTTTTCAGGATGTGTAAATGTAATGTTTAATATCATGCCTTGTAAAAGCTACGCTCTGAAAATGGACAGATGTTTCCAAGTAGGTAATGAGTAACATCTTTCTCCAGCTTCGCTGGCAGACGCAGCGGAAAACAAATACATATGCACACATAGGTTACACTCTGCTCAGAGAAATCATCTTACCAGCAGTTTCCTTTCAGAGGCCGAGCTGGTCAAAGAAAATTGTTTTCTCACAACATTCAATATCTACATTTCTCCTTTAATTTGCTGAAAAACCATAACAATCCCCCCAAAAGCAGCTCAGACCACGCCAGCTTAATCCAATAGCCATTTCAATCCGAAGAACAAGAAGTAGACACCATTTTCACACTCTGTGTTCTATAATAGAAATTAAATCAGTCATAGGAAGTCATGCTGGTCATACAAATGAACTAACAAGCGTCCACAAAAAAAGGGGAGAAGAATTCTGAAGGCTGTTTGCTTTTAAGTACAGAAGAAGAGACATCAATACTCTTGGTAAAATAAATAACACTCTGTCTCGCACAAACACCTAACAGGGGGTCATAAAAAAAAACTAGAACAAAGATTTCTTGCATTAAATATGAGAAAACACTTTATAAAGAAGTTGGAAAACACACTTTTGTGGCTTTAAGTATTCAGCTATTCTCAGAGGCTACTTTTACTGAATGAAAGGTAACTAAAGGCACTTCCCCAGATATTTTTTGGTACAGTTAAAAAAATAACAACAGGGTGAAATCAACTTGGAAGAGAGATTTAAGAATTGTGAATTAAGAATCTTGTTTCCTTCTTTCTTTGGCTAGCATAACGCTAAGAATTAAGCGACCAAGGCGATTCTTTGCCATCTGAAAGTGCCGTGAAAACTCCAAGAGGGAGCAAAGTCATTTTTAAAACACCCAAAGCAAAAGCATTATGAGAGCAGAGCCAGAGCTGTGAAGCCCAACTCCATGGCAGTGCCCCTGAGAGGGCCCATAGGTGACAGCAGCTCTTTTGGTCTCCTTGAAGGTCTCACAAAGGGGACTTTGCTCGGACTGTTGATTTTACAGTGTACTCCTTTGCAGCTCTTCTCTGGGTGCTTGCTCTCCAGCGCTTGGATTGCAGAAGGGGAGCAGTGATTTCATGGTATGACCTTTGCTGGGGAAAGGGAGCAGGTGCTCAGCTCGTGTTCTGTGTGCTTCATGAGAATAAGCAGCTTTGAAGGTCGGTAAACGTCAAATATCTCAAATCTTGCACGTCCGAAATCAGCCTGAAAATCCTGATGTACATAACGCTATCTAACGTTCCCACATTCCAAACAGGATCTTCCCTGCCCACTGTCTGGAATTAAGAGTTGCACATAGGAGTCAGGGGTGGTACCTGATGCCTACCAGGTCCAGCACCCAAGATTTCCTCAGCAAACATTTTACTACCAAGCAACTTTTCCTGTTTTCCCAACATATTGAGCATATTCAGCTCATCCAATTCCACCGTGGCTTCTTTTGACTGAAAACTTAAAACGATGGTCATCAAATAACATCTCCAAAACCTTTCTTCTGCTCGGGAAATTCCAGCACAGGTCTGAAACTCACGGGATTGTTACGCAGAACTGTCTGTCAGGCTAAGCACACTTTGTGCCAAGAGTTCAGCCCCTGAGCTATTATCTGGCTGCTTTCTGATAGGTGTGGCATGGATTGCTCAGCTCAGACCACAAGCTGTCACTTCCAGGTATCTCACAAGCCTTTACAAACTGAAACCTAAGCGATGCTGAGGTAGCCACAAAGGCAAGCCCAGCTCGAGCCCTCCCACAATCAAATATGATGTTCAGTGTGTGATCACCACTGTGAACCTACCTGGAAAGCCAGGATGGGTTTGAATTGTTTCAAACAGCTATTTCTAAATGCAGCTTGAAGAAGTCACCCAGGCCAACAGCATTGCTGTCTTTACAAGCTGGGGTTTAATCGGAATGAAGTTACCTCTGCAGTCTTGTGCCTCACCCTATGGTATTTAGCAAATTATTCCCCTCTAATGGATGTCTTAAAAAGCTCCACAAAACTGATTCAATCCATTTTCCCATGGTATTCTGGAGTTATTTCTACAGACTACACTTGGTTTCCCTCCTACCAGCTTCGCCTCACACTTGCCTGAGGGGCTTCTGCATTTGAAATCCACAGCTACCGAAATCTCTTTAAACTTGAGTTCTCTATCTCTATTTTTTCCTCTCCTACACTGCCATACCAGCAGTCTGCATTTTGCTTTAAGACATCCACCGGGCACGATTTACTTCAGCTCACAAAGTAGGAAAAAGTTTGAACTTTCAGGGAACTGTGCTGAATTTTCGAGCAACACTCGAGTAACACATAACCCTACTCACCTGACACTAAAAAACTAAAGGTTTATCTTTTTTGGTCGTGTCTTTAGATGGCTGTTTCCAGAGTGTTTAAATAGGAGGCAGGAAAGATCACCCATCTCTTAACAAAAGAACTTTACAAACAAGTCAGAAATGAAAACACTACTCCAATACAGATCGTGCTCTTATCAGGATTCATTTGATTTCATTTCATCGTGGAAAGAGAAGTAAGGAAAATTATTTTGCCTACAAATAGGCTTTTGAGGAAAGGGAATAATCACCAACATAGAGGGAATATATTCCCGAGGAAGCCTTAAGGAGATATGCAGACTTGACTCCTCAGAAGGAAGATTTTCTCTGTAGCTAAGGTGCAGACCAAGACATCTGACTACGCTCCCAGGTGGAGCAGTAAGAGCCCGTGTGACCTTGGGAAGCTGAACATCTCCAGCATCACTTTGGCCCTATTCAAATCAACAGCCAAATTCCCATTAACGTCAACATTTCCCGAGCTCTTACCTTTGCTCTTCAGCTGTCCTGCAGTTCAGCAGCTTCTGTAACCAGCACCCCAGCCGCTCCCTAGCACACACAAACAGCAGAAGGATAAATTTAGCAACAGGGAGATACCAAACACCACGGAGCAGAGCTGACGTGCTCATCTCAATGGAAATCACAGGTGCCTCGGAAGCAACCTACAGCACAATTGTCCTCATCAAGTGCCTCCAGACAATAGAAATAACGGCGTAGCAATGACTGCCAGAAACTACAACCCTCTGCAAGGTTCACGGGCCTCGGATGCAATGAGAGATACAGAGATAACAGGGTAAGACAGTGTGGCTGATCACACGACGGGTTGTTGGGTTGCATTCTGCTTATATGGAGTCTCTAAGAGAAACTCATGAACTTCCAGAAAAGGTTTGAATGCTTCAGAAGTGACTGTGATTTAAAAGTGGCAGTAAAAGAAAAAAAATAAGACAAGGAAGGTAGTGGTTAATTGACCTTTATTGTGCCTTCTGGTTCATTTGGAAATGGAAATTAAATTAACATGATAATTCAGTCCTACTGTGTTAAGACTGCTACAAACCCATTACATTTTATGGCCATTGATTTTACATTTTAATTTTCAATATTCTCATGCAAGTTCTGAAAAGTGGAAGCTTGGAAGAAGCCGGGTGAATGAACCCCTGTGTAGCTGCTTTATGCCTGTTACTGGAAAGCAGGAGCCCAGACTCTGACAGGCGTACGCTGATTCCAACACCCACCCTACGCACAGCACAGGGAAGTACCCAGAAATACACAGGCTTCCATTATTTCCAGAGTAAAACTAAGCTGATTGGAAGCCTCTTAGGAATTTCCATCCTACAAATCCAGGAGTGTAGATTAAAAAAATACACTCAACAAATGTAGGGAAAGGTTTCTCAGGTCCACTGGATGTCCATGACAAACCTGGAACTGCAAAGTCTTCCAGAAGCGGTGTGCAGAAAATGGTGATAAATGTTTTCTCTGCAGATTTATAAGGGTATTTTTTTCATCTCTCAAAAAGAAACTGTGCAGCCGTGCCACATTTTTGCACAATAATCTTTTCTGGAGGTTGATAGTACTCTTAAAATAATATTTTCCTTCCCGTGAAGTATGATTCAAATGGGAGGAGAATGTAATTTCTGTAATACTTTTTTTTCTGACTATTTCTTTTTATATACATATTATTTCTTGAACAAACAAAGCCAAATTCATAATAGGAGCATTCTGTTTACTGTACATTTTGCCACACGATGGTTCCTCCTCACTATTTTTTCATAACGAAACGCTCACTTGCACACAAAAGAAACTTCAGTAAGGTGAAAGCGTATGGAAAACAGCCTAAAACCCTTCACGGGAAAATACTACCAACAGAATCCCCCAGCAGAAAAAGTGACAGGGCTCTATCCTGCCTTTTAGCTTGCTTTTAACTGAATCTAGAAGTATGCACCAATCTCCTCATGTACCACCAACGTTCTGACACTTGGCTCTTTAACCTGCCAGAGCTGGCAGCAAAGAAGGGAAGAGAACTGTTTCCTACTATTGTTGGCAATAAATGCCTGTCTGTGTTAATTACACTTGACGTTGGTGTTCAGCATTCAGTCAACACTGCCTGCTTTGCAGCTTCTCCACCAGTGACAAACTCCACCAGCATCTTTGCCAGCACCAAGAGGTGGGGAGGCAGAAGATCTCGGGAGCAGCAGCGTTCGGGGACCGGCCACGGTGCAGAGGGCAGTGTTATTTCCAGGAGTAGCTGCACACACTTCAGGGTTTCCATCAAATTAAATGACAACAACAATGGGAAAATCAATGCTGCATAAGCAAAGGAGAAAAAGACTTTCAGCTCATGCTAGCAGCAAGGTCGAGAGAAACGGCAAGGAAGTTTTTCCCAAAAGGTGAACTATCAAAATATGATTTAGGGGAGGAGTAGAGGAGGTGATAAATGAAAATGGAAAAGCTTGGAAACAAGGAGTGAACGGCAAAGAGGGGCTGAGCAGAATATGAGTGGCTGATGAGAGAGGGGGGTATTATCTATTCACTGTGTACCTGGAAACTCAGGTGTAGAAGGTTTATTCAGCTTTATTAGACTGGATTTCAACAAGTTTTCAGCGTGGTAGTTTCTGATTTGGTTTTCAGATGATTTAGAGTCGCTCTGATCCCTTTTTTCCACTTTCCTGGCATGGAATGCAAACACATACATCACATAATCAAATGCTATAGCTTCTATCAACACGCTGTCCTGGAAACACGGGGGTGTGGGTACCATGATCTCCAGAAAAACTTGCAGATTTTTTTTTTCCCAAGAAAAACCAGGTCAAAACTAGAACAATCCATTACCTGGGGGTGACTGAAATCTTTACTTCTTTTTTTTTTTTTTTTCCCCCATGAAAAGCTTTCTTTTTTTTATCCGAATAAATAATAATTGGGAATATCTTTTGGTGAGTGAAATTTGGAAAGTGGTACTGAAAAATTCCAAATCCTGTAAGCCAAGAGAGTTTGAAGGTTTGGGATTTGAGGAAGGAGCTGCACAAGCACTGGTTTTTGTTAATGAATGCAGTAACTTTCCTACTAGACCTGGTTTCCCACTGAGGTCTAAGGCAGCTACAACGAAGGTGCATGGAGAGCTGGAAACCTCCCTAACACTGTTTCCTTGGGACAACACGGAGGTTAAGGGAAAAACCTGGGTGAATCAAAGCAAGATCTACCACGGGAGGGAAAAGAGGCATAAAAAAGGATGGAGGGAGAAAGAAAGGGAAGAAGAGAAGGTGGGAAGTGCCTGTGTTCCTGAAGCATTCAGGTCATCCCAGTTTCCTCCTGCAGTGCTGCTCGCAGGGACTGACAAAGACATTCTGTCTGAAACTGCTTCACAAGACCTGTGCATGAGCTGATGTGAATCTGGGGACAAGAATTTGGTCCCAAAACTTGCATGCCTTTTATCAGCACCGTGTGATTTTATTGTTCTTACATCTCTGAGTTTTACTGGCTTTGTGGGTTTAAATCAAACAATTAACAACAGAATGTGGTTTCTATTTGTGGTTTCATTCCAAGATCTATTGCGAAACATTACAGTGACACCATTCCCTGTGTATCCCAATTATTGCTGCAGATGTACATCTGAACACAATCAGCTTATAAAGCCCTGCTGTTCATCTGTCTAAGACCAAAAAACCAGAAAACAGGCTCTAAAGTGTTTAGGATTTTTTTTTTTTTAAAAAAAAAGGAATGTAAAGGGAGGGAGAGAAACCACTGAGAGATTTCTTTTTAAATTCAGTCCAGATTGATGCTGCCCAAAAGCTGTTCCCAGCAGCTCCTAGCTCTGCGGTAACAGTCGGGGGCATCAGCCAGATCTTTGGCATGTTGTTTTCTGCAGTATCCCTCTCTTTGACCTGCAGGAAGGTCAGGAGGAGCCTCGGGAGGAGGGCAGAGGTCCCCAGGCCCCACAGTGTCTCCCCCAGGCTCTGCTCCCCAAGGGAGGAGCCCAAGAAAGGAGCCAAAGCTGCTGTCTGATGGCAGACGGGTAGAGGGAACCCTTGGGCTGCGGCGACGGAGGATGCATGAGGGATGCAGATTTGCATCATACTCCTCAACAGCTCATTTGGAGTTCAAGTGCCATGCTGCTCTGCCTCGCTGGCACAGGTGGATGCTCAGTCTGTGGTAACCTGCTCTCCCTGGGCTCTCAGGCACCGTGTTGGGCGACACGCTCTTCCAGTCTGCTCCATTAACCTCATTTTGTGGGCCCACAGTCATTACACGAGGGCATGCAGCCTTATCAATGACTGAAAAGTGAATTAGGATTAAAATAGTAGCAAGTAATTATTTTAATTAGCTCTTCTCGTGACTGAATTTTCATTGCAAGCTTGCACAAACAAATTATTTCAGTGGGAACACTGCTGCTTTTTTTTTCGTAAGGGAGCTCTCGGGCAAAAATGTGGCAGTGTACTCCTAGCAAATATCACAGATCAATACTCATCTTTTTCCAGACTCGGATTGATTAATATCCATGACATACTCACTGTAAAATGAGCAGGGTACAATTAATCCTCCCCGCGCCACAGAAATAAGCCGTTAACTGAAGCAAAAATACAGGGTGTCAACACTGACCAAGAGCTTGGCAAACTGCTGAGCTTGGGTTTGAACTGGACACTCAACCCCAGATTTAGCAAGACAAGAAACGACCTGAAGGATCCACTTGTGTTGAGTAACCTCACCGAGCCCAGCACAGTCCTGTGGCTGATTTCAGGGCTGCACTGGCAGCGCTTTGTCCTCACGTGCTGAGGTTGCCTTGCCCAGTCCTGCACTGGGGAGAGGGAATTGCTCTTGGGGATCTTTCTAATTCTCAGTGTAGGAGATGTGTGAGAAATTTGCCTTTGCAGTGGGCAGGCTATTTAGGAGTTAATAAAGGTCAAAATATCTTGCAAGTGAAATATTGCCTGTTACGTTAGTTGGTTTAGGGTTATATTCTTATTTTGATGGAGCAAAGAATTACCTTTAATAACACTGGTAAAGAGAAGGTTTAAAAGGGGGATATATTCCCAGGGAAAGAACTGGCCACAGCTTGAGCCTGTGTAGATCAGAAGCGAGGAAGTGTTCCTTATTTTGCCTGTTACCATCTTATGGTATTCAAGCGACTCTGAAAAAAACCCTGTAACTTCTACACTATTCCTGACCATCACCATATGGACCACAAGCTCCCGACAACTGTGATGTCTCTTTTTGCAGCTACAGGTTGTTTCATGAGAGAAGACACAAATAGCAAGGTTGAAAGATGGAAATCTCTGAGTTCTCACTGTCTGGGAGCTAAGTCCTAGGCTGAGAAAGCAAAAAGACCGCGAGAAGGATGACCTGAGAAGTGTGGCATTCAGCATCCCTCCCAACAGCAGGCTGCCAAGACTTCAGGTTTCATTCTTGGTGGAGGTAGCAATCAAAGGTAAAAAAATGGGGAAAATATCAAGGTGAGGGAAACATTTCTATCTCCAGGTACCAGAGTCCATTTTCTGGCTGCTTCCTGAGCCAAACACAGACTCTGCACTAGTAATGTGAGCAAAGGGTTATGGAAACCTGGTGCAAGTGTAATAAAAGCAGGAAAACTGCTTCCAAACCCACAGGAGTCAGAGGGGATTTCATTCACATTATATCTTTTAGAAGATAAAAAGCTATTTTGAACCATGTTTTAATATGTTTATCAAAGGAAAGACACAAATCCAACAATAACATCCAAAATTTCTCACAGATGGAAAATGGGAATCAAAGGGTTTTGCATAGAAATCTGTTGAAGTCAGGTTTTGTTTAGACAGTAATTCCTCCAAAGAATCAAACAACTTTCCCCTCCAGTTTTAACTTGGATTGAGCTCTAAACGTTGGAAGCCATCTGTCCTCACAAATCCAAAGCAGTCAGAAAATGATCCTGACTGACTTGAACCAGAAATACGTGGTTATTTCTGTACCCATCAAAGAAAAAGGTGTTGAGGTCAAATCATCCCAAGACTCTTTCACCACCAAATGGCTACACCCCATTTAGATATTTGTTAAGAGGATGGCTGACAAAGTACAGATGGAGTTGAAACATAAGACTGAGTGAAGGTCATTTTATATCAAAACTTATCTACTACTGCTCAGCAGGGTGTGCGGAAGAGCAAGGGCAGTTTTACCCTCGATGACCCAGGGAGTGGTAGTTAAGCAAAGGGGCTGGTGCCTCAGCATTTCGTAGTAGGGACACAGCAGCTTTGTTTATTAGGAGAGATAGTCCATCTGCCTGTCTTCTCAGAAAGAAACAAGTCCAGGGGAGAAGGCGGTGGTGGCTAAGAAGGTTTGCAGCAGCACCCTCCTGCTGAAAGGCAGACCCTCGCTGGCCACCTTCCAGCCACGTGAATATACGACAGAGTGAGGCACAAGGAACCAAGCTCCCTGATGACAACTTCCCCGTCTGTCCCAGGGAGATCAAGTTGAATACTGAGATGATTTGAGACACAAATAAGCTAGGAGTGGTCAATAATCTCAAATATCTTAATTTACCAGAAAAAAAAACCCCACACAATTATTTAACGGATATTTTGCCATTGGAAAGGATTTCTGGAGAAACCTGCTGAGTAAGAGCAATGATTCTCTTGCGATTTTCTGAGGTTTGGAACAAAGCAAGAGGCAGAGAGAAAGAAGAGGCACATTGGATGTGGGGCTGGAAGGGGAAGTCGTAAGAGAAAAGTGTTTCAGGGAGCTGCCAGACTTGCTGAAACTCCTGCTTGCTTGCCAGAAGAACCAGACCACAGCACATTGAATTCGGAAGGTTTGTGACTGGGAATTTGAGGAAGTTACCTGTGAAACAAACTACGTTATGTGAATGAGATCTCTTCTGTTCTATTGACATAAGCGTGTAACGAGCCGGGAGCTGGGTCTCCCCTGCATTGCCTTGCTGGAGATGCTCTGTTTGATTGACAGATTGGAACAAGTCAGTCACGGGGAAAACAAGGGCAGCATGCTCTCAGGAGCTACAGAGCAGTCTTCTGTGTGAAACTTTCTGAAACTTAGGAAGCTGAACAAGGAAAACAAAGCAAAAACCAAACAAGTAAAACAAACATAAACTTTCCTTCTCTCCTGCCATCACTCAGCTGCTGTATGTGCACGCACACATGCAGAGGAGCCTCAGAGTCTTTCAGCCCTGGGAGGGCTGGAGCAAAGGTCACAGTCCACATTTATTTACACAGCATCAGCTGCAAGAAATACAAAAAGGCTTCACTGGCATCTGGCAGGATGAAAAGCTATCAGGCTACCGTCTTCGGAGAGACTTCCAGAGTACACAGAGGCACTACATCCCAGCCCTGTTTCATACCAAAGCTGCCTCCTGTGCAGGGCAGCCTGCAAGCGACAGGAAGGTGTCAGAGCTGCCTCTAGAATGCCTTTTCCAAACCTTTTCCCTGCACAGGGGTATGTCCCACATCCAGAGAAGAGCAGGGGGCTCCTCTGCCCCACGCTGAGTAGCTTCCCAGCAGGGAAGAGCACAAGGAGCCCGTCTCCTGCACCTGACAGCAAGAAGCACAGCTCGGCCGATAAAACAACTATGGGTTTCATCGCTCAAAGCAATTACAGCAGTACAATTATTGTCTACACCTTATACACAGGGTTTCATCACTAGCCACAAAGATTGGACATGAACAAAATGCTTCATCTTGCTTAGACCAGCACTTCTGCCATCCTTAAATTGCACAGGGGCAGAGGAGTGAGTCAGCTCCCTGAGTCCACACCTGCACGTGCAGGATGCAGAGGGCTACCAACTTGCTTTGCAATGCAAGCAGAAGCCAGCCCAGGTGCTTCCACAGATTTACAACCCCACAGTTGCATCCAAAGGGTGCACAGGATCTGACCAGACACTCGACAGCCTGCTGGTACCTTTCATCTTAACTTAACAACCTCTCCTTGCAAAACAGTTACCATGATAAAAGTGTTTACTCAGACGCTCAAGCACTATGGCTACCAGCTAGAAAACACCTGAATATTTTATATAAGAACAAAATTAACCCAATTTCCCCCTTGCAAGGATAGTTCTGTTATAGAGCCTTTGCAACAATGCTCTCCAAGTGGCTGTGACATTGTCTTTTATAATAAGACACAGAAGATGACTCCGCGTTCCTCTTTCGGCAAATGCCTGACGTTCCCACGAGCAAATACTACCCACGCACGCCTCTGATGAACACTGGTGTGAACCGATGGGCTGTCCCCTGCAAAAAAACCCCCCAACACGTGAGGTACTGTATCTTCATAAACCTTAGAAGGTTTGCTGGCGGCTGCCGTTGTTAAACCAACATCTCGGGTGGTGCATTTTGAGGTGGGATGAAGTGGGTAAGTCTACCTAACTCAGCTCAACTTCACCGTCCGTGGATCTGGAATCCATGGGGGGGTATCTGTCACCCAAACACGACCGTGTGCAGGACCACCGGCATAACAAGGAGGGCAAATGTGTTTTAACAGCAAAGTGAGAGATGTCTTCCTGATTTATTAATTCTTATGTTGCACCCAACATATTTTGCTACAAGAAATGTCGCGCGCTCTTCTTTTCTTTCAAACAAACTATTTATTCCCTTGTTTCTGTTGTTCCAGGGAAGTGTAAATACATTGTACCCTACTGGTTTCTCTTTTTAAAAGGTGACCTATACTTTCCATTTGAAATGCGGTTTCTTTAATGAAAATATTGTAATGTCAGTCCATGCAAAGCAAATGCATATTAATATGCGTTTACATCTGTCTCATATTAATATTCATGCCTGAATCCACATCCCTACACAAAGCCAATTTTCTGACCATCTGTGTGATGGCTGGTGGATGCAATGAATAAATTTTATTTGTGAGGGGAGTGATAAATCATGGATCTTCCGTTTTTCACCCACAATCTCTCCTCTTAGGTGCTAAAACGTTTTCATTGTGGTTACAAATTTTTAAGGAACTGGAGCTGATTAACCCCTTAGCAGACCGTGTAGCTTCACTGGCCGGCTGAAAGTCCACAAAAACCACCCGAGGTCCTGTTACATGAGTGAGAAAGTGGTAGTGCAATTTTAGGAGTTTTAACTCTTTTCTTCAACTGTTCCTGTCTCAAAAGCACACTCGGTGTGATGGTGTAGGCTAAATTTCTCACGCTGATGCTGAGGAGCTTCTTAAGACTGCAGACAGGTTGAGTGCTTGCAGGAGGCTTGTCTTTTGAGTTAAATACTCTTCAGAGTAAGACGATTGTAACTTGAACTTCAGGAAAAGCTGTTTCACCTGGCTTTATCACTGCTAAGGCTGCCTAAGGAACTGGCTGGGTACAGCCACAAAAAAGCTGATTGCTAAAGCGTCAACTCTCCACCAGCTTCTGAGCTTCCAGAGCACAAAGTGAGTCTTTCTCTGCGAAACAAGTCCGCTCCTAAACTCCCAAGGGATAAACTTTAACCTCAGCCACAGCAACATCCATCCAAAGGAGCTCTGGTAGTGAGAATGACTCGTTATCAGTCGGTCATTCTCAGACAGTTCCTAACGTGAATGTAACACAGTCCAAAACCACAACTACACAAGTGCAGTAACTTTGATTCGTAGAGTGTAGACCCCTCAACACAGACGTTTGCAGCTTCCTCTGGATGGGGCAGACAGACCACCCCTAACGCACAGCGGCAGCAGCACCCGGTTCATCCCGGAACGCACCAGCCCCCAGCACATGCACTGAAAAACACCCTGGGGTAAACAGCACCAGCACCTTAGGCACGGATAAAGCATTCGCTTCGATAGCAAGAAACTTGGGTTTGAGTCTTTTTGCAGTCTGCAGTATCCAAACCGTGGCTGCTGCCATCCCCGAGGGAATGGCCTGCGCTTCAGGCTGCTGAGTACTCTTCACCTCTGTCCTCTGAATTAGCTCCTCTGAAGGACACAGATGCGCACACGAATTTCAAGTTAAAACACGTTTTTGCCAATGCTAGGCTAAATTATTTCCTCTTACATCTGCAGTGAGGTCACTTTTATATCCGTTAACTGGACTTATGATGAAACAGTTTGGCCTGGGATACCAAATTCTTTCCTTGGAAGCTGGACTTGGACACATTTTTGTAGGCACAGATTATGAACTAACAAAAAGGGGAAAGATTATTCTCTCCTCTTTCTAATGCATGTTGGCAGTAAATAACCTACTTCCACCTTGACAGTCCAGCCGTAGGTAGTTTGAACATTATTGTGCATTGGGCTGGAATCTGAAAAAGGAATTGTGAATGAGCTTCAAACTTCATCAGCATAATTGGCAAGAAATTACTCGCAGTTCAAATAAAAACATACAATTGCTAAAAAAAGCAGCTCAACCAGCACTACAGAAAATAAGCAATGTAGTTAGTCAATCATCATTTCCAAGAAACCAGGTTTGTGAGGACAGCTTGGCTGAAAATACACTTAACCCAGTACCCTTTGTCTTAGTAAACTGCGTTCTATTTACAGCCCTTCGTAATGGGAAAACATTTCCAGAGCTGCCCAATCCAGAGTTTCAATCTTTATTCCCTCATTCCTCTTCGTGAGGCAAAGACGGGACAAAGCAGAACCTTCATCGTGACCTTGCCACTCAGGGACAGTAGTAGTCCAGAAAGATGCTGCTGTTCTCATAGGTGTTGAGGGACCTAAGAGAAATGAGCTAAGGCTCATCACATTTCCCAGTGGAAAGCATCTGTATTAGAGATCCTGCTAGACAAACTCACTGGTTTCCATGACTAATGGAATTGATATGAAAATATTGGTCAAAACACTCCCTTTAGGTTTAGGTTTAAAGCACGTAAATAAACCCCTTTAATATAAATATATCTAATATTTTCTGTTGCTTTCTTATGCATTTTAAAACATAAAAATCCAACGGATACGTGCATCTTTTACCCACTTGGAAAAACAAAACCCATTTCTAGACTGGTTTTCACTTCCCTCATTAGTTTCTTTAATTGCTCCTATCTGCTGAGACACATGGAAAATATGTTAGTCACAAAAACAGCAAGGGTAATAAAACTCCTGATGTTCACAGGGGCTACTCACATGCCAGAAGATATGAATGTTTATAGATGCTTTGTTAGGCTGCAGCCTGAGTTATTATTGTCACTTTTAGGATCATCAGTGGCCGGCGTAAAGGCCGTGTGTGCGCAGAGGGTGCCGAATGAGCCGTCGGAGGGGGGGAGAAATAAACGTGGCTTGCCCACTTTTCCCCCAACCACTTCAACTAAGGGGATGATCTGAATGTTTCAAAAGGCAGAAATCAGTTCTGTCATGGGAGGGCTCCCCAAATCAAGCCCAAAGGGGAATTTTCAACGTCCCTGTAATCATGCTGAAAACAGGTAAGAGTTGCAGAAGCACCACGGGACAATTTCCCAGGGCTAACACATTCCCAGAGGTCCCAGGAACGCATTCAGCAACAAGTGCCCTCTCTTTAGTCACCCTGTCATTCTTTGTCCACGGCCCCTAAAGAAAATAAGCAGCAGTAGTCTTCTATATTCTAAGCTTCAAAAGATTATTTGTCTCCAAACACAAATAAAAGAATTATTTAGATAACATTTCCAGGAATGCCAACACAGAAGTCTTTTTTTTCCCCTCGTGCTTTGGCAAAGGGCATAAGCACACTGTTATTCCCTCCAAGACCCTCTGGACAATTGCAGTACCTCTCAGTGAGACTAATTACACGTGGAACAGAGAGGAAGCCGATGTTAGAGCAGAAATTCAAGCCCAAGTCAGACAGCTTGCTTCCTTCATTCCTCTTCCTAACAAGGATGGGACAAAGGAGGCAGTAAAGCCGTGCCTGTGCTCCAGACACTCTGTTTGCACCTTGTTTGGTGTCAGAGCACGGAGAGGCCACGTGCTGAAGCTTCTGCTGTATGGAAAGCCAGCTGTACAGAGAGCTGGTGGCTGCTGAGCTCCCTCTGCAACCCCACGGTCGGTGTCCCCTGGTGCTGCCACAGCAACTCCAGGCTGCGGCCACGCAAGGGAAAAAGGAGTGAGCATTAGGAAATCACCTCCTCTCAGTGCAACCGCGCTTCTTTATAGTCTTTCACCTCCCCAGTATCCTTGTGGGTTGTTACAGTCTCCCTGGAGAATGAATTTTAATTTTAAAAGAGCCTCTGGTGGATAATGTCGGAAGAAAACTCTTCCCACAGGAGCTGCTGCACTTGCAGCACCAATATTCATCCTCAGGGCTGGAAATGGTGACAGGTCTCTGAGCTAGGTGCTCCATTTCAGCGTCGCTATCTCCTGCCCAGTGTGATCAGTATCTGTGAAGCTGCCCTAGGGACTGCAAAGGCAGTCGAGGAGTTGCAAAGGCTGAGATAAACTGCTAATTTAATTGACTCCTTCCAAGTCTACTATGGCTGCTGTGGGAAGGAGATTTTAAAGAGCAGCTGGGAATTTCTGGGTTCTCACTACGCCTGTGCCGCGTGAGTACCCTCAAAATCCCAACCAAGGGGAAGATAGGCTGAAGGAAAACCCTCCTTGGCTCTCACAAGCTCCACATCCAGTCTTTGCTATTGCTTCACATGTACAAATCACCCCCCTGTACGTCTCTGGTACAGGATGCATGGCTACGAAATAAGGTTTAACTGGAAGCTTTCTGGCCCAGCAGGTGGAAATCACTACTTCACCTACACAAAAACTCGTCGTGGTTTTTATCTGAACCTCGCCAAAACTGCAGCACATCCTTAGCAGCAGCGGGATGTAACAAAGTTGTGTTTGATCAGGGTATTTAGGTGGGGGGGTTATGTGTTTTTTTTTTGTTATGGGTATGGGATTCTGTGATAATTTCTGGTCAAAAATGTGAAAAAAGACATTGTCTCTGCACTCGTAACAGGGACACCAGGAACCGTGCAAAGCCCCAGCTTCCAGACCTGCTCTGCCTGAATCAGAAGGAAGCTAAGCACCTAAATGAGCCTCAGAGCTGAATTCTTCATGCTCCAGGAGTGACCCTGGGGATTGAGAGTCTCTGTTTGCCCCACCAGAGATGTTTCAATCTCTGTAAAACAAAGCTGAACATTCTGAAGCGTGGAATATTCCTTGAACCAGGACAGGGTCGGCAACCCCATGGCTGAGGGTCTCAGCTGCCACCCTAGCAGAGCAGATGGACAAGGGTGGGCTTCTCCCAGCCAGGTACAGTGCCCAAACACCTCTGCCAGGAATCGGAAGGGTTTTCAGGTACAGAGATATTAAAATGTTGCTGCAATTTAGAAATGGTCAGTGCTAAAATAAGACTATTTCCAGGAGAAATTGCAGCGTGTAGGGCTGACCTTGTTCTGCTAAGGTAGGCAAATGTCCAGGCAGCATTGCTTCTCCAGTCAAATCACAGATCAGGTAAAAGACAGACCGGTGAGCTTTTGGAAGGAGGCAAAATTTTGCTGCCAGAAAAGTGTCATTTTAAATGGAGAAGAGGGTGAGAATGAATAAGGCTCCTCTGTCCATGTTCAAGCTTTCAAACTACATCTTTTCTACTCGAAATTCTGAATTGTCAAAACTGTCATCTTGCCTCTGACAGGTTTTTTCTGTCTTCCAACTCATTATCAGTTTTCTCTTCCGTCTTTTCACCACAGGGACTCTGCATATGAGGACTTTGTGCCACCAGTCCAATTTCTTTGACTATCCTTAGTGCTCTGTCCATGTTGAGACCAGCCAGAAGTTACCAGATGGCAAGTTCCACCATTAGAAAATGTAGAAAAACAGTCCATGCGTACGTACAGACCTCAAGAGTCTTTCAAACCAGGCTTCTTATCTGTATGGAGTCACAAAGAATTTAATAGAACTGTACCCAACTGTGGTCACACCAAGACTGTCAGTTTTTCAAATAGAATATTTCTCCCTTAAGCGAGAAACATTCAGATTCCCTCTTTGTGCTTCCCAAACCAACTTAGTTTATTTTTCCAGATCTGGGAGTTTCTCAAAGGTGGCAACAAATCTGATCAACTAATTAACCCTTCCCTGCATCAGTTACAAGGCTACAGCATTAAACTCATGCTTGTGTCCAGGGAATTACATTTTGAAAGGTTGCATTAAATCCATTAAAAGAGTCTGGAGAATCCTAAGCTCTTAAAACTTTAAAGCCATTTAAACTCAAGCCATATCACAGAATCACAGAATCACAGGCTGGTTTGGGTTGGAAGGGACCCTTCAAGGTGATCCAGTCCAACCCCCTGCAGGGAGCAGGGGGTTCTGCAAGCAGAGCAGGGTGCTCAGAGCCCTGACCAACCTCACCTGGAATAGTTCCAGGGATGGGGCATCGAGCACCTTGCTGGGCAACCTGGGCCAGGCTCTCCCCGCCCTCAGTGTCAAAAATGTCTTTCTTCTCTCCAGTCTAAATCTCCCTCTTTTCGTTTAAAAGCATCACCCCTTGTCCTGGCACAACAGACCCTGATAAGAAGTCTGTCCCATCTTTCTGACAGGCCCCTTTCAGTACTGAAAGGCCACACTAAGGTCTCTCTAGATCATGGCACCAAGCGCCACATCCAACCTTTCCTTAAACCCCTCCAGGGATGGCGACTCCACCACCTCCCTGGGCAGCCCATTCCAGTGTTCTATCACCCTTTCCATGAGGAAGGGCTTCCTGAGACCCAGCCTAACCCTCCCCTGGCGCAGCTCCAGGCCGTGCCCTCTCGTCCTGTCACCAGTTGCCTGGGAGAAGAGCCTGGCCACCACCTGACCTCACCTTCCCTTCAGGTCGCTGTAGAGAGTGATGAGGTCCCCCCTGAGTCTCCTCTTCTGCAAGCTGATCACTCCCAGCTCCCTCAGCCTCTCCTCAGCAGACTTTCCCTCCAGTCTCCTCCCCAGCCTGGCAGGAGGATTCTCAGTTGCAGAGCTCACTGTAGTTCCACTCCCTCTCTAGACTGATGCCAAACTATGAACCAGTGAAAAATGTAGCTCACAGTTACTCCACCTCCAGATGATTATTCAAATAAAGCCCAACCAGCAAAATAAAGTGTAATTTTTAATTCACAACCAGAAAAGTCTGCACTTTGAAAAGGGCCTGGTTGTTCTGAGCAGCAGCCTGGGAAGACATTCTTTATGTTAGGCGTCCCTCGTATCACTTCACTAGTTGCAAAACAATATTAAATGGAAGCAGTTCTAGAAGCACAACAGTTCATTTTTATTAGTCCATATAAATGATCTCCGTAGTAGAGTACTTCTGACAGATCTTGGATTCTCAGCTAACACGTGCCAAAACCTTTCTCGCCAGCATTCGGCACCAAGGTCCTGAAATCGTGGCAGGAATTCCATTCCTATCTCCAAATTGGCTGCCGTTATCATCTGGCAGGTTGAAATAATTGTATTATATTTAACCTCCCAATAACTCAGCTACCTAAATAATTTCCAAATTATGTTTTCTCTTCTCCTAGGCTTTCATTAGACTGACAAATACCTGTGTCACTACGTGAGCTACGAGTTCCTTGGAACAGGCGTTTTTCCTCGCGATGATACCGCCAGCTGATGCCAGAAGAGGGATGAGTGATTTGTTTGCTTTGTGAGCCTGGCTTTCATCGTCCTGAATTCAACACTAACATCTCGCTAATCCTGCCTTTAAATCTACGGACACTAATGCACCCCTTTTTGGATCTCGTCACTGAAGTATCAAAGGCTTAGAAAGGCTAACAATCATCTCACCATCTGTAGGGCGCACAAAAAAAATGAGGATTAAAATCTTTGCAGTGGATAGGTTGTAAATGATGCATTTCTCTGGGCACTGCTATGAGTAATTCCGCTTTACTTGGTGTGCTGGGATCCAAAACCTGGGAAAGATTAAAGGATGAAGTTCCTTCTTGATTCATTATTGCACATTTTGGTCCTGTTTTCTTACATTTCTACTCCGGTTCTGTACTAAAAATGTTTTATTCGTGTATCCTTAGGTAGCTGTCCGTAACCACGGCAGGAGATACATCCAAATGCCTTGACACTTCACATGTACATCTCGTTTTATACTGTTCAGGATTACATGGTCATTAACTGCACCACGTTCTTTTATCCTGATAGCATGACATCAAACCAGTGAAGAGTCTACACGTCCAAATTTTGCACCATAATACTCACTTTGCTGTTGCAAAAAGTATACATGCAGGACTGGGCTGACTGCTCTAGAAGACTCTTTGGGACTGACTTTTGCCCAGAGCTTTTTCTTTTTTCTTTCTTCTATATCCACAAAGTTAAAAGGGTCGGGAGGGGGGCAGGAAGAAATAGTGGAAATCTACATCAAAATATTCAAGGGATTGTAGCATCTCTTATCGGCAGCTTTGTCATCACGGTGCCAGAATAAAAGTTGGTTTTGCCTGGGTAAGAATTTGCAGTGCAGCTGGAATGGCACAAGATTCTGCTAATGCACTCATGCAAATGTGTAGTCATGGCATCCAATAAAACCTCTAATTACTTCAGCTATGACATCGCTCTCTATTCCAGTTTACTAGTAAACTTAAGGGACGGTGTGTGCTTGTTTTGAATACATTAAACACTTTCTTCTGATTAGATTCCATGCACATTTCACAGAGGAAAATACATCTGCTCCGTCAGAGATATAAAATGGGTATTTCCTCAGGGGTGTGTAAAGTGTGTATAAATCTGCATCTGCCTGAGATTTGCATAGATGCTGGTACACAGGTCACTTGTGCGCTTAGTTTTTCTTTGTGAGCTGGGAGTAATGCTGGGCAGTTCTCACTGCTCTAATGAGATCACAGACAGTTTTTGCTTACACGTGTAGAGCTTTATTCGGCTGTGCACAGGGGTCTACACTGCACTCCTGGGTTAGTCCAGTGGTTTTGCAGATCTAGAAAGAAAAGCTTACCTTGAATGGTATCACTGGCCAGTGTTCATGCATCCAGCTTAGCTTTATCTTTCGTGCTAAATTAATAATTCACATATTTTCTCCATCAAGTAATTGTAACAAGTCTATGCGTTGAAAATATTTGTCCCTGCTCACAGAAAAGCACCCTTTTGTATAGCTTACTGTCTCCTATTACCTCACTTTTCTTCTCAAGGAATTCCCCCTGCAGCAATCCCCATTGTAAGCCATTAGTTGAGCACATCTGCCCACTCTAATGACCACTCCAGTGTACACATACCTGACTGCCATCTAATTTAGACATCACCCATAGGACGCTAACACTAATGTCTCCTGGGCCAGCTAAGTCCTGGATTATTGACTAGCTACAGTTATCACTTCATTTGGTCTTTGGAGGTGAACCAAGTGCACCTGAGGTCATAAATAGGTCAAATGATTATACAGCTTGCAGAGGAACCAAGTATTTTTGTTACCCTAATAAGAACCAAAAATATACTTTCTAATTTGTTTTGACAGCGGATCCAATTGCTTTGCCTTTATGCAATGTCCCCTTTGTGCAGCTATGAAAATGCAGCCAATTAGGCATAACATTCTTTTTCCATGTGAGAAGCAAGCTAAATAAATTGATGCCATTTAAAATTAACACACGTACAAGAAAAAAACCCCAACCAAAAAACCCAACAACAACAAAAACAGAATTAAAAAAAAATGGTGGCATCAAATATCTGATAATCAATCTTTTATTTTATAAAGGAAAAAGGAAGAAAACAAGGCTGCTATTTCTAATTAAAATAGTAATTAGAGATGTGATAAACAATGAGGGTTATGATTGCTGCCTATAAGTGTGTTGGGGGGAAGGAGACACAAAGAGATATTTAAGCTAAAGGAAAATGCTTGCATGAGAAGAAATGGGTATAAATTGTTCCTGAATAGGTAAGGCTGGATTTAGGAGAACATTTTGAGCCTTTGGGCTCCTGAACAGCTCTCTGGTATTAAAGTGGGGCCAAAAAATACCTAACTGGGGTAAATTTGAGCTTGATAAAGAAATTCTATAACCCTTTTCCATCTGAGAAGAAGGGACTGCAGGCAGCAATCTAGGTTTGCCATTTTAATTCCCAAAGGTGTGAAAATTGCGTTTGCACACACAGGCTCAAGTTTTGCACACTTACACAGCTCAAGGCCTCTTCTGCTTCTCAGATGCCCCTCCAGTGAGAAGGCTGGGGGTGGACAAGCAGCAGGGGCCAGCAAACCCCCACTGACCAGAGGGGTATCCCATTCCACATGACACAGGGGTCAGCAATAAGACTGGGGGGGTGGAGGTTGGCGAGGGCTGTTGCAGCTCAGGGCCCCAGTGGGTTGGTGGTGAGAAACTGTTCTCTTTAACTCAATCCACAAGGTTTCTCACTTTCCCTCTTCTGATTCTCCCCCATATCCCACTGTGGGGGGCTGCCTGGGGGGGTTGATCCACACCACCGTCCCCAAAGCTTTGCTCTTTGCTGGCACCCTGCTTTCTCCCCCACCGACACCGTGCCCGACGAGCAGCAATGGAAAGCGATGCAGGGGCCACGTTGGCACCTCTGCCAGCTCCTGCCCACTGGCCCAGCTGCAGTTTGTACCACGTAGACACCAGGCTTGTTAAGGCTTTTGTTAACACCAAGGTGAAATAAGCTTAATGTCCCTTCAGGAGCGCTTTCCCCAACCTCACCTTCCTTTCTTGGTTCATAACCACAAAAATACCTGGTCTTCAGGCACTACTTTCTTGCTCAGTAATTTACAGGGGAAGAAAGAGGGAGAGAGAGAAGAAATTGTTATTATTTCACAATTACCTTTACCATACGGTAAGCACGTGCCAGGTGAAAAGCTGAGCACAAGAGCTGCAGCTGTGACCTGTACCTCACATGCCCTATCCAGCCTGCACTCACGCAGCCTGTTGGGTTCACTTCCAGAAATCTCCCATTCTGCCAACTGAAGAGGTTTGCTGCGTGGCACGGACACCTACGAACCAAACCGGCTGCTCTCTTCCACCAACGCGCGCACGACGTGCAGCTGCAAAATCCCCAGCTCTCCTTTCTGGGATAAGTGCACAGCACTTGCCTACAGCCACCTCCCAGAGCCTTCCAAAAGGCCTCGAGTCCAAAATCTGAACCGGTGAGGTGATGCCTGGGTAGAAAAGCCTGTGGTGCTATTTCGTGATTAGTCTGACTATTGAGAGGGACAACAGGAGTCCCAGCCTGCACTAACTGGGTAATTATCTTAATGGAGCCATGTCTGTGCACACAAAACGGGATTTCACAGAAACCACTTTCACCGAGGCTGGCCAGGCACTGGATGGTTTGATGGCTGTTTAATTGATTGAGCCACTTCTCCTCTGGTAACTGAATAAGGAATAGTTCCACGTGACATCATGAATTCTCTGAGTATCCTTTTAATTTCTCTCCTTTGCTGCCCTGCAAGTGCTCAGCTCTCCTCCCCAGTCAATAAACAAGTGACTGGAGAGCAGACAAATCTCTGTTGTTTGTGTGGGCTGCCAGAGGATACAGGAACCAGGGCAGAAATGCTCTCTGGCCTCCTCATCTGCATGCGAGGGCATTATTTTTCACCCCAGCATGCACAAGGATGCGCCTGAAAGCTGCCCTCCCTTCAAGAGCAGATGCAAGACGAGGCTTTTGCTCCGTCCCCAGTTGCCGCTGGGAGAGCACAGACAATCCCATTTCAGCCTGTGCCTCTGGTTCCGCTGCCTTCCCCTGCCTGGCGGGGCCTCTCGCTCTGGGAAAAAGGGAGAGCAAAGGAGAGGTGTCACAAAGGACATCTTCGGGGAACAACAACAAGACAACCCTGCGAGGGTGCCTCCCTCCCGTCCCACGCTGGGGCGGTCACTGGTCATTCACTTCCACTTAGAGTCACTGTCCATGTCTGCTGCTGCCCTGCCTCGGGGGAGGGTTAGCCCAGTTCTCAGTCTTCGGGCAAAAGATGTGACAGAAAGCATTAGATTTCAACAGAAAAGCCTCTTGATTGAGTTTGTTGTGAAACTTCTCAAAGTTTCTGGTGGAACAATGATGCAATCCAAAGAACTGGCCTCTTATAACACAGGATATCCTCGATTTACCATCGGCTTTGGAAATGTATTTCTAGGCAATTTACAGATCTTGCAAGAAAAATGCATGTTGGTTGGGTTTTTCTGTTTATAACCTGCTTTTATTTCAATCAGGTCTTACAGTAGTACCGTTGCTTTCAAATGTCAGCTCAGCAGTGCAAAATAATTTAGAGAAACATTATTATACACATAATAGGGGGGATCTAATTAATGTCTATCCATACAGGAGGGCTGGGTGTCAAGAAGGCAGAGACAACCTCTTTTCACTTGTGCCCTGTGACAGGACAAGAGGTAATGGATCCAAGCTCGAGCCCAGGAGGTTCCACCTCAACATGAGGAAGAACTTCTGTACTGTGAGGGTTACAGAGCCTGGAACACACTCCCCAGAGAGGCTGTGGAGTCTCCTGCTCTGGAGACTTTCAAGAGCTGTCTGGATGTATTTCTGTGTAATCTGCTCTGGTTTTGTCCTGCTCTGGCAGGGGGGTTGGACTCGATGATCTTGGGAGGTGCCTTCCAAGCCCTACCTACCATCCTGTGATTCTGTGATAATGTGGTACAAGATTTAATAGCATGTACTTCAACCAAGAGCAGAATCTAAATCTAAGATCCCAGTACTGTTAGGTTCATACATCTGCACCTATCATGCTCTACGCTCCAGCTTGGTATGCAGGATTCTGCATGGCAGGATTTTCTAAGACCTGAAAAAGAAGCATTTTTCTCTTCGAATTTCGATACCATAAGGAAGGCAAGTTATTTTAAAAATGTGCTAGATCTTGCTCTCCCTTGCACTAGTGAAAATCTAGAGTAACCTGAAGTGAGTTTCATCATCCAGGCCTTTCAGAGCAGCGGGAAGCTGGATGTACCCAGTTCTGCATGCTGCCTTGTCTCATCACTGAAGATTTTTAGCATTCTTCTGCTTGTCTGTTTTGCAAACATGTATTTTTCTCTTTTAGTTCACAAAAGAAATTTGAATAACACAATTGTTGACATGTTTTTACCTTTTATGTTCAAGCTGAACCTGATACTGATGGTATCTGCACTCTGCCAGCAGTAACGTGTTTGGTCAAGGACAGAGGAGAAGAAAGGTAATTTTGGTTTTCCACAAAAAACTAACAACAATATTTAAGAATAAGAGAAGATGGCTGGGAACTAAAAAACTGTCTTCCTCCCCTGATGTGAGAACTATGAAGCTCTCCAACTGTGATGAATGAAAGGCCTGGGCTGGAGCCTCTAGTGATGAGAACAGGTTAGTGAACAGTAACAGAGTAAGATTATGAAGTAGAAAAGTCATTCTTCTGGTGCATTTCTCAAGCTGCACACACCACACCTAATAAACAGCTAACCTAAGTGACAGTGCTTCAGGAGATGTTGCCTAGGCCACAAGAATGCCAGGTATTTTCACAATATCTCACGCTCCGTATTTGTTCACCGTCAGCACACCTTCCTTGGGAGATGTAAATTTCTTCTGTCCCCTCAAGCAGCCTCCTGAATGCATCTCTGTTCTTCAACTCCCATCACTTGCTATCCTCAATAATCCACTCCCTAAAGTCCAGCTAGCAGCCTGTGGCTCAGGTCCAGTCCATAGCTGCTTTCTATCCAACCTGCTGTATCTTTCCTAGACAAAACAGGGATGAAGGTTCAGGCAGAAAACACTGTTCAAACAGCAAGAATTCTCCACCCCTGCAACTGCCAAAGAATGATAGAGAGCTAGAGCATAAAAGCATTAGCCTTTTCTGACTCCATGTTTCCTGGTGGGTCACATAATGTCTGGGAGGCAAAAGATTTTGGTGACATCCAGACTATGCTAGAGCATGGTGATAGCCAGAGAGAGATCTGAAACAGACCCGTAGCCTCCTAATTCCCTTAGCAGTATCTGACAGCCACAGCTTTGTCATATCCTTAAGTTATTTGTAGCAAAGAAATAAATATAAATGTTGTTCCTGAACAACAAAGTTCCTTTTTGGGCTGGATGGAAGTTAGCTGGTGCAGTTACACCCTGCTTGGGATAAATGAGCCACTAACCTCATTTTTCATGTGCCTGTGGGTTGGAAAGAAAAACAGTAGCTCAATGAAGAGACCAAATTCTGGTTTGGAGAACAGAATTCTAAAATGAGCCAAGATCAGAATGTGACCTGTGGGTTGGTTTGTGTTTTGTTTAAATACACCCTCTTGCAATTTCGTTCAACCATATTCATGCAGAATTGCCACTTTTCCTTCCCTTTGTTTTGCCTTTCCTCCTGCTCTCAGCCATGATAACTCCACCTTCTAGCTGATGTCTTAATAAACACAACTCTGACATTCCAAATGCATTTCCCATTGTCAAGCAGCTGCTTCTACTTTCAGTGATCTTAATAAAAAGAGTCTGGCATCTGTATAAAACCAGCTGTAAAACATTTGTCCTCTTTGTTTTCCTTTTAGTCACAGGTAGCCTTTGGAAAAACTGGATAATTCTAATGAACCTGGATAGCCAAACAGCCTTCCTACACCACTGAATATTGAACATCCATCACATTATCTCCTACATGCATCCTCTCTATTCTGCACTTAAGCAAAGGCAGCAATGCTTCCCAACTACCACCCCATACTGTATCCCATTTCCTTAAGGGGGCCTACGAGAAAGGTAAGGCCAGTTTACAAGGGCTTGTAGCCATAGGACAAGGGGAAATGGCTTTAAACCAGAGAAGGGTAGGTTTAGATTGGACATTAGGAAGAAGTTCTTTACCATGAGGGTGATGGAGCACTGGAACAGGTTGACCAGGGAGGTGGTAGAGGCCCCATCCCTGGAGACATCCAAGGTGGGGCTGACAGAGCTCTGAGCACCCTGCTCTAGTTGAAGATGTCCCTGCTCCCTGCAGAGGGGTTGGACCAGATGATCTTTAAAGGTTCTTTCCCACCCAATGCATTTTATGATTTTCTGATTCTGTTTATTAAGGTGGGATCTGTTACCTAGCACTTCTTCTGGTCTACAGTGCTGAAACTTCCCAGGCTTGGATCTGGATGGGTGGGACTAGAGGTCTGTCAAGAAGTTATACTCTTTAGCTTCATTCTTTTAATTCTTGGTCACTGACACCCTTCCAATTAATAGGTTCTCTTGCAACACTGTGCACTCAGTAAGCTGTCTCTCCTCTCAGTTTTTTCTTCACCAAGACAATTTTCAGCCCATCATCATCATCTCTCTGAGCAAAACTACTTCCCTCTCCAAGCTAGCTGTGAATTTTGCTAACAGTACTCACAGAAAAAAAAAATATATATAGCAGCAACCTCTGTAATCTTAACTATTTCTCACTATTTCTAACTACACTCTTTTTCATTCCTGGCTTACTAATTTTCCTTCTCACCTCTGCAATGCTTTGCTCCTGGTCTCTATAGATGATGTATTTTTATAACTCTGGGAGATAAAACCTTTGTGCAGCTGACGAGCTTTTTATTTTTTTACAAAATCACCCTGATCTGCAATCGATCCCTGTTTGTTTTCACAGCAAAACTTAGGCACTCAGTAATGGTTTCAAGACCCCAGCTTCAGAATTACAATATAAAAAACCCTATAATGTCTGTTTTCTTCCACACTGTTACCTGAAAGACTGGAAGTTTAAAATGACATCAAATTCACTAGTACTTCATGTCACGCAAGTACTTGTTAAGTTTTTCCTGGGTTCCTGTCCGCAGGGGAAAAAAACCCTACAGAGTACCACAATTTATTAACCTCTACTTACTGATTCAGCAAGAGCAGTAAGGGTTCAGATTCTTACCTCCTACGCTGAAATAAATTAATAGATTTACTCTCAGCTACATCACTGCAACGCAAATCGCAGCGCCTCACCTGAGTACGCAGCGTCTCAGGAGAATCTAGAACACAAAAAAATCAAAAGATGAGCTGGCTTTCCTCCAAGAAGGAAGCTAAGTGCCAAAAGAGCAGGCAATATTACCAGCATTAACATCTTTATAGCTTTTTAAATTCTCAGGTGTGCCCAGGATCTGCTGGGTATAGCTAAGGAAAAGCTGCTGCAGAGAAATCAGTTTTGACCCCCTGACTCCCGATCTGCTTCCTTCCACCCCACTCTCAGTTCCAGTTCTGTTAAAGGACACTTGGAGCCACTCTGAGTTTATATCTGCTGGCCTAAGACCTAAGGGAATATCTGCTAGTCGAGGGCAACCCCAGCACAGCAGAGCCTCCTCATTCACAGACCCCCCCAATCCTGACTCTGGGAGAGGAGGGAGGTTGTCCCAAAACTGGATACGCTGATCCTGCTCCTCTAACACTAGCAGTTGCGTTTTACGCAAGAAGATGTTGGAAGCAAAGTGAAAATCAGCAGTTGTGTTTTACAGAAGATGTTGGAAGCAAAGAACACAAGACTAATTAGACTAATTAGAAGCTGGAGTGGTCCAGCTCCTCAGCAGAAGAGGCTGCGTGTCTCTAGAGCACAGCCACACTGCTGGCTATCTCAGCAAGCCACACCACACACAGTTAGTCAAAATTACCTGAGTAAAACCATTTATTCATTTGTTTTAATTAGTGCTTTATCATAATGAAAAATAAAAAATCATTATTACACTTAGATTCTCTTCTCTTCAGAAACTGTGTTCACTAGTTTTGAAAACACGTTGTTACTTGAGCCTCACACAGAAGTTTCACTCAGCACGTAATAATCAGAGACTTTTGAAGATTCTGCAATGGTTTGAAAAATGACACATTACAATTATCTGAGGTTTGAACTGGGATAATCTCTGAATTTAGAATTCCTACTTATGCCACTAGATAACTTAAGACCATTCCAGAAGACCTGCTATCACCTACAGCATAAACTGGCTTTCAGCTGAAATGCAAACCCATCAAATTCAGATAGAAAAGGACTGCCCTGTGCAAGGGGCACTGCTTTCCCCTACAGCACAGGCGGGGAAAGGTTCCCTACAGCAGTCCATAAACGTACTTCTGATCACGGGTATCAAGATGGCTAGAAGGCCTGAGATGTTCAACTCGTCTGTGTGCCAGCCAGTCCTTCCTTTCTCCCGAGTATCCCAGCAGGAGTCCTAACCAGCCACCTCTGCTTAGCATAAGCCTGTGCAAGAAATGACACAGGATGACCTAAAGTTTCACGGCCGTGTGACAATAACAACTTCAGCTCGTTCAGAACGTGGATTTGAGCAAAGTTCTCTGCAGTCCTTACCTCTGTAAGGCATCTGCTCCCCCAGACAGTTTTAGCGTGGCGTGCACTCTCACCACCTAAACTCGGGTTTACTTCTGGTAGTACACTCAGCAGAAGTGAACGGGCTTTTCAAGAGGGTGATTGCTGAGGAATAATGTTTGATGTGCACCAGTGTACAGAAAGAAGCAGGTAAGTTTTGAATGCTATATTCCAGGAGTAAGCTGGAACTATTCAACAAAAGCTCTTACAAAAAAAGTAGAGTACCTTTGATGGCTTGGTACCCCAGGCTGTTAATCGGCAAAGTCAGTGGGGAAATTCTGAGTTCATTAAAGGCAATAAATTCCCCCTGCAGCACAAACAGCCCTGCACGGGGTGAGCTTCGAAACAGTCCACGGTCAGAGAGTTATGCAGCCCCAAAAGTTGAAAACTAGGGGTCAGGACAGGCACAGAAGCCACGTACCTGTTACTGCTGCAGGTGATTCAATAAAAATGCAGGAGATGACACCTTTGTAAATATTTTTCCACAGTATAATAGAAAATTCTTATGAGCAATTCCAAGCCTTTTCATGCTTAAGTGATATAAATTGGAAGTAACTCCACTGGAACTCATGGAGCTCCACAGCTGTAAAATCTGTATCAGTGATCAGAGACTGCAACTTACTCATTTCTTGGCATATCTACCAAGTTTGATGTATCTGACTAGACTTGTAGGTGTAATTTAACCAAGAAAAGCAGCGTTATTTGAATTGGTAGACTAAATGATGGCACGTCCTGGGAAATACTTCTAGCAGGTGCACTTTCATCTAAAGCAGATTGAACTGGGGCAGCGTTGTTAAGATTGTTGGCACCTGGCTCTTTATTGTGTAACAATCCAGGAAGAGTTACGGCAAAAGAGCCAATCGGTTTTGGAGCAGACAACACGCATGACACTCTGGGTGTGTGTAAACCCAACATAGCCAGCTGCATTCTGAGCATTACAGAGTTATATATACCCATTGGAAGTGTACCATGGTTCTGGCAGAAGTTCAAGAATCTCTGAACTTATATAACTCCCAGAAGAATTGTTTAATAACCAAAGTGGGGGGAAAAATAAATTAGTATATCAGTCATTGTTATATAATAAGGCCTTTTTTAAGCAATAAAACTGAACCTACACTATGAAAACACTAAATTATCTTTCAAAGATAAAACTTGCAGAAAATCCATGCTGGGACAATCCCAGGAAGAAATCAGAAAGTTAATGAAGAAAGAGAAAAATACATGGTCGTGGATATAAAATATCACATGTATTCAAGAAGGGATGTAACCCCAAGAGGAAATCAGACACTGTAAAACCAATAGCAGACAGAAAGCAATTTAATACAGGAGAGTGCAATAATTAATTTGTGCATCCAATCAGTTAACAAGTACTTTCTTGGTATAAACTGCCTGTTCCCAGTACGTCAGCTGAAATGAACACATCCCATGCTGAAAAGTCACGTCACTTTCAATATCCTCTTTATTTCACTGAAGTCAGTAGAGCTGATGCAGGGCAGATTCTGAAATCCCAAGTACAAATACAGGCTGGGTGATGAGTGGATTGAGAGCAGCCCCATGGAGGAGGGCTTGAAGGTGCTGGTTAACAAGAAGCTCAAGGTGACCCAGCAATGTGTGCTTGCAGCCCAGAAAGCCTATCCCATCCTGGACTGCATCAAAAGAAGCAAGGCCAGCACACTAAGGAAGGTGATGCCCTCTCCTCCACTCTGCTCTAGTGAAACCCCACCTGGAGTATTGCATCCATCTCAGGGGCCTCCAGCATAAGAAGGACATGGACTTGCTCAAGTGAGTCCAGAGAAAGAGCACAAAGATGATCAGGGGCCTGGAGCACCTCCCCTGTGAAGACTGGCTGAGAGAAGCCTCAAGAATACTCAAGAAAAAAATATGCTAACTACATTCCATGTCAGCTTCCACCCATTTGTGCCAACACCTCTGAAGTCCCTCATAATAAAGGAGACCATTATCAACACTGAGGACTGGTACAGCACATGTCTGTGCCATTTAAGGTTTACTGGGTGGTGGGCAGTAAGGCAGCCAACACTTCTTGGTGGCCAAGACAACCGTGCTGGGGTTGCAGTACCTAAGAGGTCTCAGCTGCAGGGTTGAGTGGCCAGGACCTTAAACAGAGCAGCGAGGGATTCCATCCCATGTACATCACGTTCAGTGTCAAGCAGAGGGATCATAAGGGTCAAGCTCTCCTCTGCAATGCCTGGCATTTGAGGAGGACTTTGTCCTTTCCCCTTCAATCCTAATCCATGTGTTCCTGAATCCAGTTCCCATCTGCCACTGAGTGCATTCTGGAACTTCCCCAGCGCCTGCTCCACCGCATCAGTGGTGACGGTGGCATATCTGCCATCAGGGGGGTTGGGTTCGATGCTAATCTTGCACAGATTTCATTTCATTGCTATTGTTTCATTAAAGCTGTTTTAGTTTTCTTTTCCAATCCATAAGCCTCTCTTCCCTCTGCCCTTTCCCTTTCTCTTCGCAAAGGCAGAGGGGTTAGTAGAGAGAATCGGTCTTTTGTCTCCTGCCTGGGCCAGCCCTAACTCCTGATACAGTCCTAGTCAGGCTGCATTTCCATTCCTCTGCAAAATGAAAGTAAAAAATCCCCAGCTTCATTGATATCTTTTCCATCCATTAGAATTTGAAAAACTGGGTATTTTTTTCTGGCCTTCCTTCTCGTTCTCACTTTCATCTGGTGAGGCTGGCCTACTTGATATTTCAATGAGGTCTGATCCTCTGAAGTCTCAGTATGTGTTTTATTTCCTTTGGCTCTCTGTTACTCAATCTTTAACAATTTATTCTACCAGGTGCAGCAAACACGCTACTTTATCCATCTTTTGAACATTTGCTTCTAATGTATGCCTGGCTACCTGGTGGTGTGTAGCTGATACTGTCTTTAACGTGCCTTGAATCCATCTGTCTGTTGGACCATATGGTTGTAATTTATTTGGCAGCCACGCTCCTCATCACAAATGGAGCATCCTCAAGTCTCTTCTATTCCAGGAGATGTAGCAGTTCCTCATTCCAGCATTAGGTTTATTTGGAGATGCATTTCTCAGACTTTCCCTTGCTGCTTCACAACCGCTCTGAGTCATCTTCAACATTCAGCAGTCCTCCCTGGAGACGTCCAGCAACGTGAAACCTTTGTGCAAACCCAAATGCGAACTGCAATCATTTATAATTTTTCCTGTGGCACACAGGCCTGAGTCATAGTCGGTGAAACATCTGTCCTGTCAGCACTTGAGCAGCTGTGCTGGCTCTCTTGCTGTAAGTTGGAAATACTGCTGTCAATTGGTGAAACGATCGTGAGCCTGGGACACGAAGGGTCCATTTCACAACTTGCTCCATCGTCTAGAAATCCTCTAGTGAGTTTATTGCTTTTGTGGATTGCTGATCATATAAGTTACACTCTTCCTAACACACGTTTCTACATCTTCTCTTAGGCCATCACGGGTCTTGTCAAGGCTTTGGTTATTCCTGAATTTACCTAAGGATGAGCTCATGCCATCAGCCTGATCTGGGCATGTTCAGGCACTGTTCAGCTTTTATATGTCTAGAGACTTGTGGCACCCTACGGCTTCCCCCCTCAAACCTTCCCCTTCTTCCACTAAATCAGAGAAGGTTAGATATTGTGCTTGCATTGCTAGCTCATCTAAGCTCTGTCTCATTCTTACCTGAGATGATGGCCATCTCTTAAAGAAGGTGTACTCTGTAGTGACCCCATGCCACTTTCCTCCAGATCAAGAGCCTGTTCCTCCCTACACAATCTGAAACAGGATCCTGGCAGTGTGTCTCTTAATGCTGCCAGCCGTCACCCTGACCATAAAGTGACAGCAACTTTTCCCGGATCATTTTGCTAGTACTTAGATTTGTCATCTCATACCCCATGTGAGGTGTTCCCCCTCTATAGGAAACTAGCCCACCTGTAAACCAAGCAACATGCCCTCTATTTTTTTGTCTCTGTAACTTTAACAGTGCCATCCAAAAAGAGTGGTTTCTGTCATTTCTGGTTTGGGTAGCAAGATCTCTTGGTCTTCCATTGCCAAACCAAAGACAGAGATGGAGACAGATCCTGACCTCCTACTGTGACCCCTTTGTTCAGCTGAGGCAGTGAGCACTTGGTTAGCCCGAGGTTTGATGCATGAGCCTTATCAGCTCTTCCTGACAACAGATGCATCACCAGGTATGCTACAGGTATGCCTCCTGACATACCAGAGGTGACTAGATGGGAGGGATATACATTTGAAGCATGAATTGCTAACTTCCAGTTATTTCCAGTCTCTTTTATAGTAACGTATGAGGAGATAACTGCTCCTATTTCAAAACAAAACTATCTTAGCACTTGGACTTTCCTTAATTCAGAGAAGGAAACTGAGATCCTTCAAACCTCTAGTCCTGAAAGGTTATCACTCTCAGCTCACTTAAGCTTCAAGCCCACCCAGAAATGCCAAATCGCTTGCCAAAGTGATAAATGTGGGTAGTGGGCAGTCAACAGCTGAGATAAAAAAGTCCATCCTCTAACAGACAAGCTTTACTGGAACATACACAACTATGCAGAGCTAAGTAGTGATATGTAGCCTCTGTTAATAAAATCTCACCAGTCTGTTGGCCAGATGTCCTGTGAGTCTTGAGAATCTGGAGATGGTCTACAGCAGAGATCGTGCAGATTCAGCTCCTTTAAGTTCAAAGCATTCACAAGTTCAAAGCATTCACAAGTTCTCTGTTCTAGGCACCTTTTATAATTTTTTTTCCAGTTTTCTTTAAAGCTGGTAATGTCTCCGCTTACCTCAGCAGTCACTTTTCCTCCCTCAGCTGTTGCATTCCTTTCTTTATCTTTCCAAGGAGGTTTTTTTTTTAGCTTTCCTTATCTCCCTCTATTTTGCTTAGGAAGTCTTAGATAACGCAATGGCAACAGCTACTCTTCTTCATTAGGAGAGGGGGAGGAAAGTTCAACCATAAATTATGTTAGCTCTTGCTTATGCTGGCTGTAGGCTGCTTGGCTGAATCACTTAAAATAAATTATAGACTAATTTAAATCTGGCTTTTAGTTGTTTAAATCTAGCCACGCTAACTCGTCACTAGTAATTCTTTACTTCGTCAAGATTTCAATAGATATCAATAGCTTTTAAAATCCAAGCAAACTGGGGCTCTGAATCCTGTTTATCTGGGTTGTTTTTCTTGAAGTATTTAAAGGATTTCTGCTCTGCAGATGCAAGATTCTCTTTTACATAAGGATCATTCATGTTTTGGCATATCACGTCATCTGGATGCTTTATAACTATTTCTAGCTACCATTTCATCCAGTTCATCTGAGTTTTATTGACTTTTCTAGAATCAACCCCCAATTTTCTAGTATCTTCTTCCTTTGTGGGGTGATTTCAATCAGCAGCAGTTTCAATCCCTAGCAGTTTCAATCCAAGTCGTACGTCAGTGCTGGAAGCTTTAACCAATATCCTCATTACTGGGCATCTTTGCAGTTCCTGGGTGTTCTCTCACATAGCCCTGGTTTGTTGGTTTTGCTTTTTTTTTTACTTCTTCCTTTGAAAGATTGTTCCTTGACACTATTCCATCTTTTTCTGATACAAGTATGATCAACGTAGTGAACATTATTCATGCTTTTGGCAGCTTGTTCATCTGTCATAACCATTTGTTTGATTCTTCAAAAGCTGGTAAAAGCCACCGCTTCCTTTATAGGTTTGCTGTTCTTAATATACTTAAAGGTTTCTTGTTGTTTGTGCTAATGCCTCTGTAGAGTGATTCACCATATCCCATTTAATTAGGGAAACGAAATGAGTCTTTAATTAGTATGTACTCCAGACAACACAAGGAAACAGTTCAAATATGTAAACACATGTTCAAAAACATGGAGAACAAGAACATGACTCGGAACAGCCAGCGTGAATTCACCACGGGCAAGTGCTGCCTGCCTAATGCGATAGCTTTGTAGGATTAAATGACTGGCACAGTGGGCACGGAGAAAGCACTCGGATAGTTTATATGCTGACTTCAGCAAGGTCTTTCTCACAGTCTTCTATAGGCAAGTTAGTGAGATATTGGCTAAGTGGATAATGGACAAAAATTGTCTGGACTGCCAGGCTCAAATGGTTGTGACCAGTGGCACGAAGCCCAGCTGGCAGCTGGTTACTAGCGGCATCCTTTGGGGATGGATACTGGGGCCAATACTGTTTGATGTATTTATTAAAGGCCTAGAAGACACTCAGTAAATTCACGGATGAGCTCAAACTGAGCAGAGCGGGTGATATGCTGCAGGTAGAGCTGCTATGTAGAGAGACTTCAACAGGTTTGAGAAAACAGCTGGCAGGAATCTTATAAAGTTCAAAGAAGCCAAATGCTAAATCTTCCAACGTAGGTGGAATAATCCCATGCAACAGCACAAGCTGAGAGAAAACGTGGAAACAAAACAGCTTTGCCAAAAAGGACCTAGGTGTCTTGGTGAGGTGTGCACTGAACACCACCAGCAGCATGGCCTTGCAGAAGAGGTCAGCACACGCTAGTCTGTCCTAGCAGCAGCGTAGCCAGCAGGTTGAATCGAGGAATTCTTCCTTTGTTCTGCACTTAGGTGATCACATCTGGAAGACCGTGTCCAAGCAGGGGTTCTCAGTACAAGAAAAACATGGATATACTGCAGCAAGAGTGGTAAATATGGCTGGCCATCAATATGGTCAGGGCTGGAGCACAAGATGTATAAAGAGGGGATGAGAAACCTGGGTTTATTCATCCTGCAGAAATAAGGGTCAGTGGGCTCTCTTACCATTACCTTCAGCTACCTGATGGGAGGGTGCAGAGGAGTCTGAGTCACTCTCTTCTCAGTGGTGAATGAAGATGTGACCAAAGACAAGGTGGAACATGCAAAATTCCCATTAAAGAGTAGGAAAATGTTTCCCACTACAAAGGTGGTCCAATACTAACTAGATCTGGTTTCCCCGAGGGCTTATGGATCCTCCATCTCTAAGTTCAAAACCTGACTGGACATGGCTCTGAGTTTAATCTAATTGGACCTCCTTCAATTCTTCATACCAGCCTCCATCTGTAAATACCATCCATCCAGCTTGAGAAGTCCCAGGCTGTTTCCACTTTCTCTGAGCTTTTCCTTTGCAGTCAAAAGTTCCCAAAGACTCCCATTCCTGTAACATGGAATCTTTTTGTGACGGCAGCTGTGGTAAAAAGGAACTGGAAGGGCTGAGATGGGGCAATCCATGAATACAATTCAACAGCTTCTGAGAAGCAGGTGACTTCTCTGAGTCAGAAGCTGGGTGCTTTTCAGCAGCTGTTTATATGGATCACCTGTATATATGGTACCTAAACTGAAGATGGCTCAGGTATGTCATCTCCAAAGCAATCATATTTCCTAGCTGATATTTATGGTTAGCCTGCATCTTCTCCCATTACCAGTGATCAGTAGCAGGAGGGTAAAGGGATAGGGAGGTAGTTAGAGGAGTTCTCCTTCCCACAGCCCAGGTCTCTTGGCTTTGTGAAGTTTTCCTCTCAGGCACCCCATCATGATTCCCGAGTGACTCTGAATTTCCACTTCAGTAACTGAGAACACGATTCTTGTGCTGCATCCACTCTTGCTCCTTTTATGGCCACTTTTTAGAAGAGATACTGAGCTACTACATAGCTCCCATTATTTACACAAGTTGTTGGTTTCCTTTTTTTTCCCCTAGAATAAATTCTATTAATACAAGTCCTGATAATTCAGCTACTCTTTTGAAGGGAAAGAAGTGCATTTCCCATTTATACTCACACTCATACATTGCTCAAAACAAAACCCAAAAGAACAGCTCTCTACTTCCTCAACAGTCCTTTTAAAGTTGCCATTACAATTACCAAATCAATTGTGTCCTGACACGAAGAAGGGACAGACATTATCCAAATAAGTAAACAAGTAGTTTTCTCTGCAGTAGAGCTACTGACCCACTACTGATTTACAACTCAAGGGGGAAATCTTCCATGGGGATTCTTTGATGTCTTTTAAGCACAGCAGCCTTCCCCCTGGTGAGGTCCCTAAAAGGATTTCTATTTTTTTACAGAAGGTCTAAGAACATAGTGACTGGAAGACTTCAATTCCTTTATTAAATTGGGTAGAAATCAGCCACTAGATTAAAAAATTAATTGGGCAGTCAAGCATTAAGGCACTAAGGCACCATGTATTCAAATACCTTCACAAACATAATACATATAATGCCTGTTACCACCCAAGTCTCATTTCCTTACGCAAGCAAAATGAAAATACCTTCACAGAAACACACAAAAAAAGTCCAATGAATAATACTGATCCACAGTGCTCTCGTTAAAGAATATTACTGTCAACAAAACAATGATTTAGGAGCGATTATTAATATTTCATATGAGAAGACTACCCACCACCTACTAACGGAGATGGCACACAACCATGCTATAAAACTCCAGGAAACAAGAAGAAGAAAAGCAAGATAAATCACCACCTTTTATTTATATTATTCATACTCTTCCAATTATGAAAATTCATTTAAGGGATGACGGTCCCAGCAGGATTAGGAAGGGTCTGTGTCAGCACCTCCAGCTGCTCCAGCTCCCCCCAACAAACACACAAGAGTTGCTGCTCTCAATTACTCAACCTCGATTGCAACCACCCCCACTTCCAGTTCCCCACATCACTGGAGAGGACTCCAAGCAGCAATCTCCAGCTCTGCCCCCATGACCTACAACAATATGGGATAAGCCAAGGCACCACCTGTGCCCGCTATCAAACTCGTGCTTCTAGCTGTGCCCGCAAGGCAAGCATCAAAAATAGTTGGCAACACTGACAGCTCTAAGTCAAAAAATCACGGGAGGCTCTTTAAGCTGGCTTGGCTGTGTTTTTACTCAGTGCAAAAAATCAGCCCACATGGGCAGCCACTGCCGTGTCTTCCCCAGAGCAGTCAGTGGAGACCGTGGGTGGTGGCATCCATAGAAGCCAGCCCTTCTGCTGCCACGGAGCTGGAAGGTTAGCTCTGTGTGTAAAATGAAAAAGCTGAAGGTGTTGAAGCATCCTTCAGTAAAACTACAACTGGTACAGGCAGGAGAGTCACAGCAAATGTGTACTGCAGACACCGCCACATCCACATGAACCTGGCTTGCATCTTCTTGATTTGTACCAATATCTATCAAACTAACCCAAACTATCAAACTATCAACCTAACCCAAAACACAGTCAATATAAAAGGTTATTCGCAGACAGATTTCCACAGATTATCTAACAGGGTGACTTAAAATTGCCTTGGTTAAATTCATGTAGGTTTTGAGGCTAGAATGGGCATAAATTGCTAGTATGATCCTTCTGACTGCCAGAGTAGAAAAATTAGAAATTCTAAAGAATACTAATCATCTAAAAGAATTCTAAAATTATTCTAAGTGAAAATTATCATCTCTTTGGGAGATGAAAGTTATAGAGGCAAGCTTCATTAAAATGCATAATTAGGTATAGGAAGTACAAAAGACTGATCATAAAGCAGCAGAAACTAAAGCCCTGAACTACTGAAGGTATTCCTGAAGGATTATCCCAGAGTCTTAAAAAGATTATTTGGATTTGATCAAGAGATTTTAAACCAGTGAGGAAAATGAGTTAAAATTTAGGCTGCAGCTATGCCAGTGGGAGCTTTGTAATTTAAGTACTTTAAGAACTTTGTTCTACATTTCTAATGTACAGTGAAAGTAGCACACTGGCATTCAGGAGGAAAGCAGACAGATGTAACATTAACTTATATTTATCTGCTTTTCTGTGATTTCACAGCATAAAGGGTGTTCTTCCTCCAACCTTCCCTCAATCCATCAGCTCCCTCCTACTCAGGTCAACACCAAAAGTTCCATTCTATTCTTTTTCCTTTGAGAAGTCTAGAGCAAGAGAGGGAATGAAAAGAAGCTGCACTCCTGTATTTGCACCTCAGTGCATCCCCCTGATGCCATGTTATTATCCTTCCCTTTTCTTCTTCTCTTTTCTCCCTTCTCTATTCCCTTCTCCTCTTCTCCCTTCTCCTCTCTTCCTTTCTCCTTTCCCCCTTCTCCCTTCTCTCTTCTTCTCCCTTCCCTGCCCTTCTCTTCTCCTTTCCCTTCTCCCCTCCCTTCCCCTCCCCTCCCCTCCTCTCATGAATTCCCTGTTTTCTACCTTTCTAGCATGTGATGGACATCCGCCTCATCACAAATGTAGCTCTTAGGACAAGGACATGTTCTAGTTTCATAAGGTGCCTACCACATTCTAAATGCTTGTAAGAGTATGAATGATCATACTGTACAGCTGTTTTATCTGAAATCCTTATCACCTCTGGGCAACAGTCTAAGTCCGGGAACCTGGAAAGAAGCTTAGTGAGTAAAGGATTGATAATTAAAATAGCACTGTCTATCAGTTTCTCTGAAATTAATTAGACTCACACAACGTAACACTTTGTCTGTTGGCCAATTAAAGTAAGTACAGTCATTAGTTAAGCTGTTTACAGAGCTGCAGCTTCATTCTGTGCTCAGCTAAAAGCATCTTTGTCCATCAGGCTAAGACCAAGGCAGCTGAAGTTAGTTCAGACAACAGCAGTTCCAGAAGAGAGACTGCAATTAAAGGAGCAGATATCATTTTCCAGGTTAAATGAAATACTGGAAAGATATTTGGCACATGCTAGGATACACCCATTTATTACTCATAACAGATTAGTATTTATTTCCATCTGCAGTTCCTTCCTACTAGAATAACAATGGTGTAGTTAAAACAGAGCATGGTCTGTAGACAATGTAGCCCATCTTACAGATGTTTTCACTGTCTATTACTTTTTGTGGGTTCTAGAATCACTTTTACAAACCTTCCAGTTAAACTGTTTTAATTTATTAACTTCATCTCCCGGATTAATTTCTGCAGGACATTTCAGTAAGGAAAGGCTTATTTTCAAGCAGCTAAATTCAAGTCCTTGTTGTCTGCATCACAGAAGTCAAAGTCACTGAGTATCTCAGAGTCCCCAGCACTGCATGAACAGCAACTTGGGTCAGGTCCTGTCCCAGGTTCCCCACAGAGTCCTCCCCTCACAAAGCACATGCAGATCTGCACCAAGCTCCCACAGGACACGTCTGGATGCTACAAGGCTGCCTCTTCACAGTGTGTAAAGACGCTGCCTTTGATTTCAGTAGTTTCTTCCTTATCCTCAACCAAGAGATGCTTTCTCTTTTGTTTAACGTCTGTCTTAATGAGACTATTGCTATTTTACACTAAAAGTGAGCAATTTCACCCTGCTGCAGAGTTGTCCTTTCCTTTTACATACATATATTAGGTCTCATTTGCAAGTATATATAAAAATTCCTTAGGGATGAAAATCAGTCTTATCTTAAACTACACAGCACACTCCACATATTTTTCTAAGAATCAATGTGTACTTCCCTAGCCATCATTTATTAATAAGCTTACCATCTGTATTCACTTTAAATTCCACCAATTAATAGACTCAAGCCTGGAAACATTGTGGGTACAGCTTTCATAATGTGCAAAATCTGATAAGCAATTCATTTTACACTGAGGAATTTAACCCAATACCAAAGAGATTGTAAGAACAGATTTGTTGCAAAGACTTAAAATAAATTGATTTAGTTGGATGAGACAACTTTCACAGGCATTCATTTAAACACTAAACTTCACTAGCTGCACAGAGTTAACAAATGTGCTACAAAGCCCTTTCGACTCCCACACAAGCTGACTCACAGAAGATAACAAAACTATTAGTTCTTGAAAGAACTCTATTTTTCTTTATTGTTCCAATGACTTCCCCAGTTTTGAGGGGCACAATTTCAGAAGCGCATGTTATAGAGAAAGTGATGTTTGCAGATGGATGGGTGACCAGGTTATAAATCAAGGAAAAGAGTCCTGAGGACAAGTGGTTTATGTCACCATCCCAGCTGCAAAATTCATCTGAAACTCAGTAATTTATCCAGATGCATCCATTATTTCTCCAATTGCCAGTAGCCCGTTCCAAAGCAAGCAAATGATGGCCGTTCAGTTCCTCCTCGCTGCATCCCTATCAGCTCATCTTTCTTTTTTTTTGTTGCTGTCATTTCCAAACTCGTGCTGCATGCCCTCAGCTTACTTGCCCACACTACTTAATTTGTGGGTCCAAATGTCATTCTCTACGACTCATATTTTTTCTTCTAATACTTTTTATCTCAGTTGCTTAACAGTGAAAGATTTATTAATTTTTTTTTCTGCTGGATCAGTATGAACCTGTCAAACACAAATTTGAAATTCATGGTTTGTAAATGTCAAATTTAGATCAGATGTGTGTTTAATTTTGGTTTGTTTCTGTTGGTATTCTCAAAAGGAGTCCATACAGTCATTCCTAGGATCGTTTGTGTAATACATCCGAACGCATCCTCACTTAAAGCAGCCACTGCAAAGCAGGTAACACAAAGGCAGCCTTGTGTTTTCCTTCTGGTTTGTTTGACTTGGGTCCAAATATAGATAAGTAACAAAAACAAAATAATCCCTGGGTGTTCTGTCTAAGCTGGGGCACCTTGGAGCACTTTCAGCCTCCTCAGGCTGGAATATGCATGCCAGAAATTCGGACTAGGGCAAAGAGCAGATCCTTCACTCTTGACATCTCATGTTTTCCCTGGAGGGAAAGCCAGAATGCATGAGTCAGATCTAGCCATGACCTGAATGAATCTGGGAACTATCAGCACAGGGATGCTGCTGGACCACATGCAGTTTATAAGGAACATCTGAAAAATAAATCAAATTACTGAACTGTAGGAGATGGATTAAGTCTTGTACAGGTAGCTCGACGAGAAAGTCAGGAACGCCAAACAGCAGTGCAGAACAAGAATGCTCCTAAGAGAAAACTTGTGGGGTTTGTGACAGGAAGGAAGAGACAAAAAAATAAAAAGCTGCAGCAGAGGTTTGTGTGAAAGCATCAGAGAGAGGACTGGAAAGGGGGCTCCACAACAGAGCTGGGCAGAGGAACCCAGGTGGCAGCTCATGAGAAACAGGAGCAGAAATTCCCTGATGTGCCAGTCAGGTACAGAAAGAGCTGATAGTATGTCTGAAGTGTGAAAAGAAGGAAGAGATGGAAGAAAGACAAGACTAAATCTGGATTAAGATTAAATCTGAATTGAGAATGCAATGTGAATTGCTCAAGTCTGGATGTGATTATTGGGAAATCACAGATGGGGAGAGAGCAGATTTTTGGATCCATCCTGTCATCAAGAATGGGAATTCTTGGATCAGTCTCGATGAGGCTGAAGAGAAACAAACAAAACTCTGTGCTGATCTGTACATTGATATGTAGAAATAAGATTAACTGCAACTATCACTTGATCTATTGATTAGATGCCACCAGATGATGAACTGCAAGCTAATGGCAAGCTATTACCCAACTCAGTCCAGGAGCAGTGGAGTAAATCAATACCCAGCAGACACCTGACTTTTTGCTGGTTTTTGGGGGAGGAAAACCTGGAAGTTACTACATTCTTTTGGGCATGTACAATACAGATATGCAACTTCAGAACCATATTTTGCTCTTAGATTTCATGGGACAATGAAATGCTTTTTCTCTGCTGACTTCGGTGGAGTGACTGGACCATCATTCTAACAGCCTTAATCCCAGAAGTATTGGCATACTCTTTGTTCAAGCTACACAATGGATTTCTGCCTGAGAGGTAAAAAGAGGAAATTCTGTACAGGGGATGCAGATAATACCTGGAACTTTTCCATTGCTGGAACAGACAGCTTAAGTCAACTGTGGAATTCTCATTAAAATTCTGGAGCGTGTGGCTTTCATCCTGTCTCTTATGCAGAGATTAGACTTTACTGGCCTTTAAATGTAATGAATTTTGACAATGTTTATGCCATTATTTCTAGAAGGTGGAAGAAGAATATTTTTGCAATTGTCAGTTTGAATATTTGGGGTTATAGCGCTCTCAAGTTGAAAGCCCAAGCTGTAGAATCAGCAATATCAGTGACCAGATGTCATACACTGCACTGCTGGGAATGAGTAGGGTATTATTGTCTCTCCAGATTTCAAAACTCATTGAGATGACAAATATGAAAAGGAAGACATCAATTCAAAGTACTATGCCTTCAAATGAATGTTATTCATTGCAATAAACAACGGGAAAATGGGGACATACTGCAGCAAGGTCAGTGAAGAGCCATCAGTATGGTCGGGGCTGAAGCACGAGATGTGTGAGGAGAGGATGAGAAACCTGGCTTTGTTCTACCTGCAGAAGGCTCAGTGGGGCACCTCACTGTGGCACCTCACTGCTACCTTCAGCTACCTGATCAGAGGATAGAGAAGAGGGACCCACTCTCAGAGGTGAATGGTGATGTAGCCAGAGGCAGCAGACAAAAGCAGGAATATACAATGTTCCCATTAAAGATTAGCAAAACCTTTTCCACTACAAAGGGTGCTCAAACACCGGACCAGGTTGTCCTGAGAGTTTATGGGTCCTACATTCTTGGAGTTGTTCAAAATTTGACTGGATGTGAATAACCTGATCTAACTGGACCCGATGTCCACAACTTTGTCTAACCTATCTTGAAACTGCTGATACTTTCTCCACAGATTTCTGTAGCAAGTAAATCCAGAAGTTCCCTGCCTTTGAAGTAAAAATGTATAGTTTCATTTATTTTGAACCAGCCTTCTGTTGGCTTCTCCAAGCTCCCTGTATTTTTAATGCTGAGCAATTTGCTAAAAAGTGGTTTGGCGTTGAACTTATCCAACATCTCCAGCTTCCTAAACCTTAATCATACCCCCACAGCTTTACTGCATCCTGTTTGTAGAGTCTTTATAGTTTCTCTTTATAAGACAACTACTCTACCCTCTTAATCATTTTAGCTGTCCTCTTTGTATCTCCACTCTGCCTCGATACGTAGAGACCAGAACGGCATTCAGAACCCAAGGTGTGGATGCTACAACGTCTTATTTCAGGACAAAATAACATCCCCTGCCTTATTCTGAATAAAGTTTCTGATGATTTCCAAAATTGTGTCAGCTATTTTCGCCACTGCACATCAATCCAATAAACACATACAACCATTTGGTTCAGTTATGAAATAAAAAACTAGTAATGTCATCACGCTACGCATTAGTCTTTCTGAGCTGTATGTACCATGAGCTTCTTGAGTCACCTCAGCCTCGATATCATCAAATACTGTCAGGATCTGAACATGTTTATGAGTTCCTCGTGACAATGAATTGGTCTTTTTTTTATTGTCGAGTGCTCGTGATAATCTTGAGCATCCTTTGGGCCTGATATTGGAGGAGTGAGTACACCAGGTATAGGATGAAGTGTGAGTTGCTGCAAGTTGGGGCTAATAACAGGAATTTTGGGCAGAAAAAAAAAAGGTTTTTTTTTTACCTGGTTATGTGGTTGATCCTAATCAAAGGTGTCAACCCTGGAGGTGATTTTGGTATATAACAAATTATGTAATTTAGTATTAATTGGATAATGCAAAAAGAGGATTGGCACTGCTGCCATTGGCACTGCAAATCCTGATCTGGAATGCTCTACATCAGCTTGGTACCCATTTTCATAGAAATATGGATAGTCTAAAGAACAATTGAGAAAGAAAATAGTCAAAGAGCTCCGATAACTAACCCAGCAAAACAAAGTCTCAGCTAAGATACGATTACTCTCTAGGGATATAAAACGGGTAACATCAGGGCTGGAAAAGACTATATAAATCATAGCAAAACACCAACACAAATGGCCATGAATAAATTTACATCAGAAATTGAAGACTAGAACCAGAAGAAAGGGAGTAGTGGGTCGCTACAGGAGGATTTAATGTGCAGTGAGTTATTAAAACTTGCCCTTTCTCATAAACATTGTGCAGATTTAGTTGTTCCTGAGAGCAACCACCTTCCTCAGCTTGGGACAGCCCAGCACCTTGACTTATTTTTCTGTCATAACATCAACTATCAATTTATTATTTAAATTATACTTAACAGTTGTAATATTGTTCACTTTCTTTTGGATTTCCAATCAATTCTTAGAAATCCTTACATACACAACCAGAATTAACCTACCTGAAGCTCAGCTTTAGCAGAATCAGTCTTCAGCAGATTTCTGTAACCTGGCCAAGTATGTTTGCACTAGGAACATACCAACCTGCTGCCCCCGTCGAGATAAGAAGGGACATTCTCACTCCCCAAACAAGCACACTCACTCAGCTGAATCTCTCAGAACACACCATATTTTCCAGCCATGCTTCTAATTTACTAAAATATCAGCATTTTTTTCACCATTGCTTTCCATTTCCTCCTCTTTTGCCATGAAGTGTTCAACTCATGAAGTTGCAGTTGTGCACTTCATAGCTAACAGTAATTTATATCAGGTAAAAACCATTTTCAGTTTCTTTCAGCTGTGCAATATAGAATTAACTACCTTCTGCTTCATCATTTCCTCATCTTCAAGGCTGAGAAAATTAAATCTCCTTTGTAATTCTTAAACTCCTTGACAGACACTGTGATAAACAAAAAAATTAAATTACATAAGCTGAAGAATAAATAATAATGCAACTATCCCACTTACTCACGTACTGTGTAGTACATGACCTGGAGAATTAGGTGAAAGCAAATAACTTCTCAATTTTCCCTTAGTCTGTACATACTTTGCTTCAGCATTATCTGCTACAAATGACCCAAGATCATGATGATGCATTACCAAAGTTCAGAGCTGGAGTACAGATGTTAGAGTTGAAGACACTACTGTTGGGATATTATTATGTCTTGAAAATAACCATGCATATAGTGGATGATTCTGCTTTCAACTGTGTAGTTAAACATAATTACAGGAAACATTGTGCTATGTCCATGATTTGAGTCCAGTATGCCAAACTCTCTGGCAAAAGCAGGACCTCAGGATGGTCAGGCCCAGCCAAAAGAACCCTTGGCACTGCATTTCCAAGCCTTGTGGCAAGCACCAGCTGGAGGTCGGGGGTAAATGTAGCTTGTCCCTATGCACACAGCCATTAGCACACCTTTCCAGGGGTATTCTTCTTCAGCATCTGTTCCCTACTTAAGGTTAAAAAAGCCAGGGTTAATAGACACTCATAAAGAGCAAAAATGAACAACCATTTATCTTTTTTGTGTGTGAATTTGATTGCAGCCTTAGCTAGAGACATAAGGAAAATCACTTATTACATTACTATTAGAGGATGGCACTTTCTTCTTAGCTTTGAGTTTAGTTTTTGTCAAAAGATTTAGTTTCTTTGGGCTGCCTTGAGCACTGAATACAAGGTTTAAGCAACAGTTTCACTGCTCGGTGCCTTTTTTTAGAGGTTTGTTTGGCTGAGTTTACTTTTACCTTACAGAACAAATCAGAGTCTGAAAAAGAATCTGTGGAAAAAGTGTAGCAGTGTCTCCAGGAGAATTTGAAATCATAGAACCATAGAATGGCAGGGGTTGGAAGGGACCTCTGGAGATCATCGAGTCCAACCCCCTGCCAGAGCAGGGTCACCCAGGGCAGCCCACACA
>JANHFX010023862.1:59421-70975 GCA_027560015.1 Chloroceryle amazona
GATCTCTGTAACCATTCCTCAGCTCCCCTCTCAGGCTTCTCTTCTCCAGGCTGAACAGCCCCAGGGCTCTCAGCCTTGCCTTATACGAGAAGTTCCAGTCCCTTAAAACAAAGTTATTTTCCATGTCATTAAGCAAAACTCTCTTTTTTTCCCTAAGTTTCTGCTTGAACTGGAAGTGCTCGATTGAAGCTTTGTGCATGTGTGTATGTGCAAGAAACTCAAGCATGTACACGTGGATAGTTTAGACATCACCATGGACAAACTGGGCTGAGTTTACCACAGTACAGCAAGGCCACCTCCACATGTGCTCTGAGTGAGATATTGGGTGGATTTTTTAGGAAATTCAAAGCAGCCACAGAGGCTAAATTCACTTATTTCACTCCTGTTGATGAGGAGGGGGGGTTTTTACCATTGTCCTGTAAAGACAGCCAGTTTTATTAAAGCAGGACTGACATCCTGCTTGGTTTCAGTGTCGTGCAACAAACAGAGAACTGATCATCATTTCTCTGTAGGAAAATGAAGCTAGCTCCTGTTCAGAAAAGGCCCTCCAGGTGAGCTGGCCCATGCAGCACACACTGCTGTGCAGAGAGAGCAGCTCACATCCCTCAGCTGCCACAGCCAGCACACACCTCAGGCCACCTCTCTGAGCCAGCACTGTCCTTGCTGCTCTTCCAGCTCCAAAAGCAGCACGCAGCAAAGCTCTCGCTTGTGCCCACAGCAGAGTCATGCCCCAACCCAGCTACAAACTGGGAAGGTATTGATAGTTCTGAATTAGGTCTCAAATTTTCCTTGGTTATCTCGGTCCTTAACTTGCAAATTGCTTTGAATTTGAGCTTGTGCCTGTCAAGCTGGCTCAAAATGAGAGTGTGCCTAGTTTAGAAGGGCTGACAAGTAAATCCTGTAAACGCAACGAAAGAAACCAAAACAATAACAACAAAAAACCCCAAACTTCAGCAGAATTGTCTCTCTATAGCATGAGAAATAAAAATGTGCAGCAATTCTCAGGTTTTTAAATTATCCTTATTGATTCATGCTGATGTCATTGCTGAAATGTGAATAAAAGATTGAGTTTGCTTACTGAGATCTATTTAAAATATTACTGATACCTTAGCAAATCGTAACTGCGTAAAAAACCTCAGCTGGGTGGAGGCTGACATCCCAAAAAGTATCTTCCTAATCAGAGAAGAGTTCAGAGAGCTGCCATAGGGTGGCATATTCACCCCTGAATCCACCACAGGCTCTTCCTGCAGAGATTGAAGAGAAGTGTCACGGGCACAGACTCTGCTGGTTCTGCCATCTACGAGATGGGCAGAAAGGAAAACTTATTTTTGCTAGCAGTCGGTTATGATTTGACAAGCACAGGGAAGTTATTGGTTGAATTATCTTAAAATCATCACATTTCAGAGTAGAACCACACTTGAAATCCAGGATATGTTATTTGCTGTGTACGTCTGATGTTGTTAAGCATAATTAAAGTTGAAAGCCACAGAACCACACTCAATGCTACTGCAAGACTATGGAACATTTCTGTGGCCAAGGAAAGAAAATACCATATGCTGAAAACGTCAGCAGCCAAGAAGTAATACACTTAGTAGCCTAAACTACAGCATGCTGTGGGCAAGTATCCGTGCAAATATTTCAGAAATGAGTAATGAATAATTATTCCGAGCAACAACTATGCCACTGCAAACATCATCATTTCTAGATACGCCAACCGCCAAAACCTAAAGGGAAACCTCGGAGAAGAACAAATCTCTCTTCTCATGGGTGAAAACTTCTGCAGTATTTCCCTGTTTGAGGCACCTCAAAGATATGTCTAGCTAAAGTATTTTACCTCTTGACTTTTCTAGAAGCTTTGCTGTGATTTTTTTTGCAGGCACTAAGTCACAGGGAATATTCTATGTTCCCTTTGTACGTTTCAGATGTAGACAACAAAAGCTTTCCCCCCCTTTAAGTTATGTTTTATTCATAAGCGTTCAGAAGAAAAATTGAAACTATGGTGAAAGTTGCTCTTTAGACTTGCCTCTGTTAGAAAACTGAATCAGAACTGTAAATGTTTTCAGACAGAGATACCCAGGACCGCCACTGAAGACAGAGCAAGAACCACTACAGATCCAAAAAAGGCAGTTCCAGCAAAAGTTTAAAAGATGCAATTGAAATGAGATCTGATTTGAACCAGGACTGCCACTGGAATCGTTCTCTTAGGGAAGAGGTAAGGGCTATCTCTGAGGCAAAGAAAATAGCTGCAGGCTTTACTAGACTCCAGAAGAGCCACAGTTTACACACCTCTCCCAGCAGTTCTGGACTCCGAGCACCTTGGAAGGAATGAACTCGCCCGGGAAAGGCCACCATTGGCAAGGGTGCTCTGAACAAGATCCACAGCGGCTCTCCTGCAACCAGAACCATCCAATCTGATGCTCTGGGACATCCCTCAGCTGAAGGAAAGTTTCTCAATCCATACTGGATCACATTCCTTGACCTACATAGCATTGAAATGATGACAGTCGGAGCATGTTTCTGTTACATTGACCGATAGCTTTGATACTCTGGTACTTGGCAAAAATGCCCTCTAGGCCAGAGGACACAAGAGCCACGTTCCCAGCATCACCAGAATGTACCGACCTGTGGCTGGTTTTAGCCTTCTACATTCATGGATATCCATGAGATAAAAATCATACATTAGAGCAGCTCTACAATTTCATCAGCTTCTATCTGCAGCCAGACTGCTCCCGAGGTATGTGGAGCACAAAACTTAACTTCTTCCTAAGCAAAGGGCCAAAGGCAAAAAGAGCCAGGACACACTCTTGAAAGAAGTTGCTGTCTGATCAGCTCCTATTCCTCCAGCTCTGCACAAATTCCAACCGATGTAATTTTGATAATAAATAGTGCGTATTTTTTTTTCTGAGAGGAAAGGAAAAGGAAATCTAGCTGAAAGGGGCTACAAAATTAGAACGACTCCTGTATAGAAAGACCACTGACCAGGAAAAATGTAACGGTTATGAGATGTTTAGGCAATTTATCACCATTTATATTACACTCCTGGTATAAGCTTACGTGGGAATACACCAGTGCTATGGTAGGGAGGGCTGTAGGAAAAACTATGTATAACTACAAGTGAATTCCATTTAAAATACAACTTTTGCTTATCATCTTCCTTTCAATTGCACCAATCAACACCTGGGAATTTACCAGTAGGGATTTTTCCAGAAGAGAAGGCACCCTCACTATTCCCTACCATGTGTCAGCAGAGAAAAAAAAAATAAATAAATCCCCATCCTTTTAAATACCACAAAACAAAAGAGACTAAAAAAACCCCCGAGCTACTATTTAGATAAATATTATTACAATTATGGCATGTACTTTTTTATCTCAGATGAACTGAGACTCAGCCTGTTAATAAAAACCTTAACATCTGCATCCATAGTTCCCTGTTTACAACAACGGCGACTGGGAACGGGAGTCTGATCTATTTTATGTATGCTCTTTATCCACTGAAAAAGTGGGGGTGGGAAGGCAGCAAGGAAAGCAACAGGGGCCTGATCCCGTTCCCACCAAATAAAATGGGAAGTTTGCTATTTACTACAAGATGCTGGATTGTGCCTTTGGTTTGCTGGCAGAAATGTGAGGTTTGGATTGTGCCTTGTGTCTAAACACAGTCGTTTGCTGCCCTCTAGAAGCAAACTGATGCATACACTTTGGTTTGCTTCAGTACAGGCCCGGTTCCTAGCCCTAATCTCTCCAAGGTATAGAACAATGCAAAGCAATCTGAAGGACTAGAGAGATGCGATTGAATTCACAGTCATTTGATAATCTGAGCGATTATTCCGGTGGAAATGTGGAAAGGTGTCACGTATCGCTCCTGGGATTACCAGAGAGAACTTCCAAGAATAAATTAACTCAGATTATTTCTTTCCCCTCGTTAATAAAAGCTGAAAATTAGCAAGAGAGGACCGTGACTGCATCATTTTCAAGGACAACTCTCACCAAACTGATGCGAGCCGCAGAAAGAAACAGGAGATTCAGCAGGTTAGGCTAAAAGAGCTACAAAATAAACAGCAAGTTCCCATTATGTGTAATGCTTTAATAGTTATCATTTTTATTGCCTCCAAAAGTAATAGTGATCTCATTTATTATGAATGACTATTTGATTATCGAGTTTTTAGAATTTTTTGTTCAATTTTCTTTTGGTTTTATTAGTAGGGGAAAAAAAAACAAACCCGAGTCTAGAAAGTGCTGGAAGTGTCTGGTTTCCACCAACCCTCCAATGACCTGGGAATGGCTAATTAAATTTCCTTTCATTTTTTTAAAGAAGACAACCTTCAAACCTTCTGACCTCAGCTCCAAGCAGAAGTCTAAGAATCTAGGTGGGAAAGCAGTGGATAAGATTCAAATGTCATCTATCATTCAATTACCATTGCATAATGCAATGAGATGATGAGTACAGCATTTTAGTAGGTCATTTATTTTTTCTTTTTTAGTTTCACTATCATCACGAGTGGATTTTATGGGTGAAATATTCAAAAGTAGGAACATTTTTCTACTACCCTTCCACAAACTGCCAAATGCTATTTACTGGAATCTCACACTGTGCTCAGTACCATGTTATATTCCCCAAGGACTTGCAGGTGAAACTATAAACAGCTGAAAAGTCCTTGATTCCCCCTACATCAGACTAATGCAAGCAGAAAAAGTGCCCACCTGAAGATATCTGCACTAAGATACCAAAAATATGATTTATTCATACTTACCACCATTAAAAAAATCTCACCTCGCTTCTTTCCACGGTACTTTTGACAACAAATACAAAGAGGCTGGGCTTGCAACTTTAAATCTGAAGTTAGGTACCTGTGAGAATCAAATTGAATGAGATTGTTGTGTCATGTATCATTTTAGAGGCAGATAGTGACCTCCAAATTAAGATTTTGGTTGGTGAAATATATTTCTGATGTCTCATTTAAATGTAAAAAGTTACGTGACGTGAATCTGTAGCTGTTTACATCTTCTGATAAACCTCAGGTTTTGAGTAATGCCAATGTTACACACTTTCCAAAGTCAGTCTGAATACTTTTCCTTTGAAAAGTGCAAATCAAAGACTCGAGAACTCATTTCAAGTACTCTCCTCCTAACCATATCTATCCTAATTGACTCCTCTAGTATCAAAGCTTGTTTTAAACCAAGGTATATGGCAAGGTCAAAACCAAAGGGTCCAAGAGTTTAAACAAGTCTTCTGTGAATAAGAAATAGTTGTACGGTCTTCTGAAGAACAGGACAAAGATAAGAGTTTAATCATTCAACTGCAAGGTCAGTACGTGTGTGTACTCACACACTAAACTCAAGCAGAAGGCGGTCATGCGCATGTCAAGCTCTGAACGTACCTATCAAGACTAACATAAGGTTAACTGTGTTAAATACCCTTAAAAAACGTCAAGCTAGGAACTTTTGTTTTCTCAGCTTGCTGGCTGTGGAGTTTTCAGCTCAATAAAGCATGGAGTGGATGCCACCAAGTGGTAGCTGTCGTGACAGAGCAGCATCTTCAGCAAGAGCTCTCTGTAAGCAGCCACTCCAGCTGCAGAAAAGGCTCCTGGTACAGCAGTTTGTTGGGAACAGAATACTACTGTCGTGAAAAGAGGAAAACAATTCGCTAAGGACAAAATTTGATTCCTACTGCTACTGACAGAACTGTCACGGACTTAAGTGAAACAAATAACAACTTCCTTTTGAAGCCTTATATGGTACTTGTAATATTCTGAGAGCAAATCCAAGGTTACCCAAAAGATCAGACGTGCAGCTCACGTGGGCAGCGAGCCTGCAAGAGAGCCCCTAGGACCACCTGGAGTTGCCCCTCGGAGTACAACTGGTTATTTGGGTGTATCTACACTGCTAGATGTTATAGGGACATGAAAAACACCCCAAGTATTGCTTAACTGCTTTACCACTGCCCGGCTCTTGGCAGCTCCGAGTTGTGTTCTCTCCGAGAAAATAGAGGTAACAGTGCTGGGAATAATGTACTCCAGAGAACCATCACAGGACTCTGCTGGGTGAAGCTGCACCAGGTCTGTTGCATCTGCTCTGTGACTGACTCACTGTCCATTCTCTACCCTCCTTCACCACTATTGCAGCAAATTTTGTCCCTCAAATATCTGACGAGCCGCATCCCAGGAAATATATATCCTCAGCTGAATGCTATAAAAACTTCTATTTCATGCTTTCACATTATTTCAGCCCCTGTGGCACTGAACAGACCCAGAGGAGACATCCATTCATACAGTACAGATAGAGCCAGCCTGCTGTAGTGAGCTAATAACTACAGTGAGGACCTAAGACAACGCCTGCAACTTGGTGTAGGGATCTCTGGGAAGCGGTTGATTATGTGGGAAGCAATTTGGAAACATGCCCTGTCTACAATCTCATTCCTGAAGAGGAGTACAGAGATGATTCAGGAATCCTGCCACAACTGCCAGCATGAATCTGGCACAGAAAACATGAAGAAACTTTTACCATCAAAGGTGTTGCACCTGGTACATGTTGCATTCATCTGGTCCAAACTCGTGAGCTCCATCCACCCCACCATTCATCCAACCTCACTCACTTCAGTGGTGAAGGATCCAGGAGAAATCCCCTACCTGCTGAATGGGGTTACAAAGAACCCTCTGCTCTCCACTCTGCACCTCAGGCAACCAAGTGACTTGACACCAGTTTTGTGTTTGAACAAATATGAGAACAAAAAAGAATACTTTTGACTCGCTTGCTCTTGTTGACTGGTATTGGTTTCAATTATACAATATATTTGCTAATTAAAATTATGCTGTGTTAATAACACAAGTGTCTATTTAACTATTGTGTGTGTTATCACAGTTATCTGAAAGCGACAGGCAGATGAAATTGCTGCTGGCACTAGCCTGAAGGGATGGCAAAACAGGCTGGCTTCACTGCCTCCCTTCACCGCTTAGAGCCCCGGCAAGCTGAGCGGGCTGCTCCAGTGCCACTGGCACCGAAGGAACAAGGGACAGTTCTGCAACACGAGTAGCAGGTCTGCTCTTCAAAGCCTCTTTTCCTCACCATCTGTAACCTAATTTCAGACAAATCCTTTGCTTCTCGCTAAAGATTGCCGCGGAGAGGTGCAATATTAGACTCCCTCCAAGAGTCCCTGCAGCCCTGTTCCAGCAACACTGGCATAGGCTTGTGTGGATTTTCTGGCTCATAGTTCATAAGCAAGCTCTGGTGAGTTCTGGTGCACACAGGCAACTCGCAGGGGGGGGTGTGCAAGCGACTCAGCCTTGGTTTGCCCATCTGTGGCCCCATCTATGAGGAGAAGACACATGGAGAGCTGTGTAGATGGCTCAGCCCCGGGCCAAACAGGGCAATGCTGCTGCACCAAAGAACTGAAAACTGACCTGAGCCTCCCAGTTCCTCAACAAACGGCCTGTCCTGAGTCTCAGTTCAAACCACTTCCTGAGAAAGTAAGATAAGCAGAGCCTGGAGGGCTTCAGTGGTGGTTTCTGTGACAAGTTTTGTGTTTCCAGTCAGCACAATCCAATCGGGCACAGCTTTGCCACAACCACCTGGAGGGTTTCAGCCAGAACCCTGCGTATTCAAACTGTATAATCAGTGCTAAACCAGGGGACAAAAGTGCTAAGGTTTAGTTTAGGATTTGGGAGCCTCAGCCATATGGAGACCCTTCCCCCTTGGTCAGGACATCGACCAAGGGGATTTTTCTACGATTGAAAGCCCTTACCTGGAGCAGTAAGCAAATATTTAGCAGCCAGGGGTGATTAACCAACACATGTATATTACATAGCATGTCTTCTACTCTGGTACAGCGTATTCCTGCTTTTAAGTTGCAATAGTGAATTCTTCCACTGTATCCATAAAAACCTGCATTAGTGGCTTATTAGACTTCAACTACATGGTGTGCTTGGGCCTTACAGCTCAACCTGGGAGTTCAGATAAATCATTTGCTTAAACCTCCCCATCCAGGCTCTTTTTGCCACAAGGCTCTTCTTGCCACGAGGCTCTTCACCCTCAATAACATTTGCAATGTGCCTACAAGGCTCAGGAACCTTGAGCAGCCTTCAGTAAAGCACTTTTGACAGCCTAATCTAAGATGTCTACAGTGCAGCCAACAACAATCAGCACCATTTGTTGACACTGATGAATAAGAACATTCAGAATCATCTAGACTGCAGATCCAGGATGGTTTCCAATGCCTTCCAAGGCATATGAATCGGTACTCCCTACATGTAACTGAGAGCACGGTCTGCATCACGACGAGTGCCTTAAATAGAGTATCAAACATCATAAGCCAGTGTCAGCACGGAACATCTTCATCTGTCAGTATCTGAGCAGTAGGTCTTAATGATAAACCAGAGACAACGTGGATTAGTTAGGCTCAGGAAACAGCTCAAGCAGATGTAAATGAGAATCTGGGAGAACCAAGTCTGAAAGTGCAGAGGGTGTAAAAAAGTGGCAGCGAGACGGAGACAAAACCTTAGGCTCTGACAGGTCACTGAAAACAAGAGACACCAATGAAAATTGTGTACAGCAGCATGTTCCAGACATTGCATTCCACCTTTGAACTCAGTTCGCATAAAGAGAAGCACGGCAGCAGAAATTCTTACCCAAAGGTAAGCAAGGAAGCATAAAAAATAAGTCCTCTTAGTTTCTAAAGGGCACAACACCACAAAAGCACGGCTGCCTGTACCAAACAAGCTCAAAGATCCCACCAGCCCAGTATCCCGCCTCTGACAGCGGCCAATGCTCTTCTAAAGAGCTAAGAACAAAACAGGCAATGCATAAATCACCCAGAGACTCTACACTCTCACCAACACTGACAAAGTGGATGACAGAACGTTACACTGGCCTACGGGTATTAGCCTGAGGAAAGAGCAATTTACTGGTTTTCTAATTACGTTGTCACTTTTTGCTCCAACTAACTCGTTTTTAATTAAGATACCCACAACTTGGTACTGGGGACTTGTGCATCGGGGCAGGATGGTTCCCACAAACTGCCTCCTGCTCTTGAGAAAACAGAGTTAGGAATGAGAGGTGGTCTAGTTCCTGCATTAAGTAAGGAAACTGCAGACCCAAGGAATTGAAGTAGCAGGAAGAGGGGAACTGTTGCAGCAGAAAAAAAAAAAAAACCACAACAACTTGAAATTATTAAATCTCAAATCAAATCCTTAATCCACTCTATGCTAACATTAATATTGCTTGACATCCAAGGCTTACAGCGATTGCCTTTCTATTCATACAACAGGATTTCATAGCAAAGGTGGCTGTGGAAATGGAAAACCATTATACTGAAAGCTTAAAGCTCGTAACAAAACATTCTAAAGTTACAAAACACAGTAGGAGAAAATAAGTAGTTGCAGAAACACACAGGCAGCTCATCAATCAGGTACAGAGACTTAATGACATAAACTGTAGCGCACGGATGAACCTCTAGACCTGTATGGATCAGTTTGGAACTACTACACCATATAAATTACCATCAGTTAAATGAAAGTGACCGAATACTCTGTTGGTGCTTTACACATATACCCAGCACAAACCCACCGACCAAATGGGAAATTCCAACACAGAAAAATGGCTCTACCCTAAATTATTGCCGAAGAAATTCTGTCCCAATTCTTATTCTTGAAGTTCCCCAGACTTGTGCATACCCTGCTTTTTCTACCCAGTAATGACAGGCAATTCCTCACCAGTGCTGCAGACTGCTGGAATTTCCTACTCTTGTTCAATGCAACAGTATGGAGAATTTACTCGAGTTCATTTAAGTCAGGAGGACTCTGTTGCTTATGCTCTGAAGGAATATTGGAAAACACTGTCAATTGGATATTTCACAGCTTTCTTATCTTCAGAATTTGTCATTTTGAAGATGTCATCATCCTTAGTATGTTATTCTGGAAACTTACTTAGAGGTAATGAGCAGGAAATTTGGCACTGCTTTCAACATAATTCTCCATAATTATTTCTAAATCATAGTACAAAAATATTTTTCCACTCCATGATTTATGCAGCTTGTGCTCTTGTACACTCTCTGATGACTCAAAATTTCAACAGGCCCTCATGACATTATTTTAAACTTTCTATGTGCAGCTGGAGCTGGCAGGCCATACATTCCAGGACTATCTGCAGCATCCCATGAAGAACCATTAAGTCAAATCACGTGCGAAATCAGCATATACAAATTAAGTTTTTTAACGTCTATGCCAAATCCTCTACTTCAGGACTGAAGTAGATTTAGTTTGCAATAACTGAAGATGAGTTGCCACTCCTCTTTTGAGTCTTGTTCCAGCAACGACTCCTTCCATTTTAATCACGGGCAGCTTTTCCCTATTTACAAAGTGGTTTACCCTCTCGTTGGCAGCCTGTGCCTTATTTGCCCACGACTGGAAGCAAATAACTTTGTACTTCTCGCAATGTTTTTATAGCACCTCATTAAAGAGCATTCTGATGTTTATGAAGAATTTCTGGGTATTCTGGCACTTGCTCTGCTTGAGCTTTCCTGGGTGACCAACTCTAAGCATACTTTAAGTAGCAGAATAACTATTTTTAACTTTCAGAGCTCTTACCGCTGCAGAAATCGGTTACAACTTGTGAGCTAGAAATCCTGCTGGAGTGCAAGGCCTTGGGAAGAGACAAACCCACCACAGGAGACCAGGAGCTTGGCCAAAGAACGTTCCAAGGGCAATGATTTGTAATCAAACACTTGGGAGCAGGAGGCCACATGAGCACCAAAAAAAACAGTGAAAACCCCAAACCACCACCACCAAAACTCACATTTACCAGGATAAACCTTATTCTGGGGTGTCAATTGTTTGCATAAAGCGCTTAGAGCTCGCTGGGGGAATCCAGACTGAGATGAACTGGCGTGGCTCAGGAAGCGTGCGAGGCGAAGGGCGTACACACAGGATGAACTAGATCTGACAGGGAAAATGGGGGGTTTTCCTCTGATTTCCTCCCAGAAATCTGTCCAGAGTCAGATGCATCCCACCCCAGTAAGAAGCAGCGTGACAGGGTCGAGCAGTGGGTGAGGGAGCTGTAGTTCAGGGGTAGTTGTGTGTACTAAGTACAACCTAAGAGCGATAAACTCAGCTCTTGCTACTGTGTGAGGAATTACAGGATTGCACATAAGTAACGGTGATGTCATTATTAGCTACGTCATTTAACTAATTTATTCGCTTATTAACGGTAATTAATTAGCTTGTTTTAACAGCAAACATTATCCAGCCTCTCACCTCAAGCCTGCCGCCGGAAGGGACGGGGGGTGTTTCACAGGCAGGAGCGTTCCACGGGTGGGACTCTGTGACCGAGGTCCCGAAAGCCTCCAGGAGGCCTCGACCGCCTCCCCTCACGGAGCCACCGGCGCCGCCGACAGCGGGGAAGCCGCGGCCGCCCCAGGGGCGGCGGGGAGGGGCCCAGGGCGGGCGGGCGGGCGGGCGGTGGTATCCATGGAAACCGAGCGCACGCGGAGAAGTTTTACAAACCTGAGGTTTGTTTGCAGATCAGTGAGAAACAGGCAGGAAGGTGGCAAAGAGCAGCCTGGCTGCAG
>JANHFX010023863.1:0-18283 GCA_027560015.1 Chloroceryle amazona
TTTTCTTTTTTTTTGGTAAGAGGGGGGGGGGAAGAGGGAAAAAAGGGGAAAAGAGGGGGGGGGGGGGAGGGAGGGGGGGAGGGGGGGAATGGATCGAGACAATGCCTACTTCTAATTGTGAGGGTCTTACTGCACTGCCACACACAGGCCAAGAGCTCAGCAATGCAGGTCAAGTTCCTCAGAGCAAAACCCAGAAATTAAAATAGTCACTAAATGTGCTTCTGGCTACTCTGACTTCCTTGTGAATTGAGGATATGCTTTGTTCTTGGGTTGAATACAAAACTATGGCAGGTTAAGCTCTCTTTTGTTTCTTTCTTTTCTTTGCATTTAATTTCAAAAATGACCTAGCTTTGGTGACAGGGGTAGACTAACCCCACAGGCTTCCCTCTGTATGGTTTTTAATAGTATTTTCTTCCTTTATAAATGACTGGCTTTCATATGTTCTGCTATAAAATTGCTTTCAGTTCATATAGTCCTAGAGGCAAAATACTGGGAGAGCATTGCCAACACCAGTCTGTACACCATCCCGAGGCACATACAACTCCAGCACTTAACACTGCAGTGATGATCAGTGCTGTGCCTATGTTCCCCTAATATTGCATACAATCCTCAACATTTGTGTCTTGAGAGTCTGCAAATTCACTGTCTTTATCATCAAATTATGCAGAGATGGATAGAAATCGATCATCTCAGGCAACATGTTTTCATGGTGTACAGGAAAAGCAGAGTTTCTCTAACACCCCAGAGAACCAGCTATTCTTGCTGTTGTGTTCACCTGTCTGCTGCTACCCTGTTCCCAGAAGCTTTCAAACAACAGTCAAAGCAGTCTGGCTTTATTAATATTGCCATGCAAAACAAGTCAATAAGCTTTTTGAGAGAAGGAGAATTGGACAGGCATTAGAAAATACAGAGAAATTAATGCTGGCATTTTCTGATGCACACCAAGCCTATTTGGGCTTCCCCAGACTCATAAGAAGTAAGTCCAAAGGAGACTAGACTGTATTGTTTGACCTCCTATACCCTAAACACATCTAAATCTAGCAGAGCTGAGCTGAATGACTTATGTTTCTCTAAATCAAATTTATATGAAATCACATTTCTTGCAAAGAATCCAAGTCAGAACTTAAAATTGAGAAATTTGCCATTTCAAACATTTTTCAGCCATGGCTGCCAAACATTAGCCCACCATTTGTAACCTGAGCATGAATGTGCTTCCACTTTGGTTTGGCTTCAGCATCTCTCTGTTAACTTATTTTGTCATTCTGCCTTATGCTGTCCCTCCTGCTAATAAACTGGGCAAATCAAATCTATTAAATCTCTAATTACAAAGCATCTTCCCCAGCGATCAGACGACATTTACATTTCTTCCTGGCACTCTTGATGACCTGTCTGTGTCTCACTCGAAATAATCATGGCAGCAGCAAGATCAGTAGAGCAGTTCAGTCAGTTCTGTGCCAAAATCACTATTTTCTTCCCATGAGGCTCCATACACCTTTAGGGATTTTTATTTGAAAAAAATGTGGCTGTGCAACATGCCAAAGTCTCTTTTCTCCTGTCAGCATAAAAGCTGTAACTGAGACCTAAACCAAACCTATTTTTTTTTGCAGACTCTGATATGCAAGACTAGACCCACTGAAGGATAAGCAGCTGGTGACTTGTTCAAAGTGACAAAAGCATTTTGTAAGTGACTAATCAAACTATGTGAAATTGCTGTGGAAGAGAAACATTCAAGGAACTTTCTGATGGCACCAAATTCTCTTTGCCCCCACTCTGATATGTGACTGGGCTAGCTCACTGCTTTTGAACAACGGAAAACATTGACTTGAAGAACATATGGGCAGATCCTGTTGAAGAAAATACCTGCAGCTCTGTACAAAGGTGAGATAATGTCTCTTCCACAGGTAGCTCCTCTAGGGAAAGAAAAACACAAAGAAAGAGAACAGGTTTGAGAACAGTAGATGTGAAATGTTACTGCTCTGTTATTTATTCATGTGAGAAATAGGTCATTTGATGGTCTTCCCCAGCAGACAAGTTTCCATTTGGTTGTGGGTACTCCATAACCCACCTTGTGCAGGTACAGGTACAACTTCTGCTCATAATAACCTGGACCACTAAACCTGTAGAAGTTCTGAAATGTTGTTGTCAGAACAAAGACAACAGAATTTGGCTTTTTGTTGTCTACTTTCTCTTTTACTAGAAGTTTTCTTATTAGCTTTTGGCAATTATCACAGAATCACAGCATGTCTTTGGTTGGAAGAGACATTCAAGATCATCCAGCCCAACCTTTGACCCAACACTGCAAGCTCACCACTAAACCCTGTCCCTGAGCACCAGGTCCCCACACTATTTAAATGCCTCCAGGGATGGTGACTCCACCACTGCCCTGGACAGACCATTCCCATGTTTGATAACCTTCTCAGTGAAGAAATGTTTCCTAATATCCAGCCTAAGCCTCCCCTGGTGCAGCTTGCAGCCATTCCCTCTGGCCAACTCCAAAGTCTCACCATTGCAAAGTCTGAGCAAATGTACAAGGAATAGTTGTCCCTGTTGTGCTACACAGGACTGTGCAGGCGATACCAGATGACTCTGACTAGCAAGAGATTGGACATCTCTGTTCTGCCTTGCACTGTGAAGTACCTCTCCACTCCTCCAGCAAGCAGCAGCGCTTTGATGCAGTCCTGAGAGAATCAAGCACAGGGATGCTCCACTTTAAATGCACCACAGACTATAAGGCAAAAGAGGACATAAATCAACTCTGTGACTTTGGCAGATTGATTTTGCAACACAGAGCTTTCTATTAGTATCCTTAAAGAAACAAAGCAGAGCAACCAACAGGCCAATCCCCAAATGACTCTTCTTAAATAGTACTAAGGAATGGGAAAGGACAGACTGAGATGGACGGCACCTTGAAAAGACTCGTCCTGGTAAAATCTGGGAAACAATCATTCCCACTTTTAATATCTAAACTAGGCTTTGTTTATTTTTTTGTTAATGTACTACTTAGGAAGCTAGAAAAAAAGATTAAGAAAGTCTGCAGAGATTTATAGTCTTAGATTTATCTTAACTGTTTAGATTTATCTTAAATATTTACCTGAACTGTGATGAGATTAGTCTGACCAATAAAGATGTTTGTAACTGAAGGAGTCATCTCCACTCTCCCCCTAGTCAGTGGAGAAAAATGAGCAAGTACCAGGTGCAGTCGATGCCATTCCAAGGCAGAAAGCACTACTTGTTAGAGAACAGATTTTATTGTCCTAAATGGGCTTGGTTCTCCTAATTGACTGTAAGGAGACAGATACAAAAATCAGCTTCATATTCATTGACCTCATTAATGTTTATAAAGATGTCAAGGGCAAGTGTCAGGAGGATGAAGCCAGGCTCTGCTCAATGACGTCTCCAGTCATAGGACAAGGGGCAGCAAGTGCAAGCTGGAGCATACGGGGTTCCATGAAAACATAAGGAGAAACTTTTCCACAGAGCCTGGAACAGGCTGCCCAGGGAGGTTGTGGAGTCTCCTTCTCTGGAGACATTCAAACCCCACCTGGATGTGTTCCTGATCTAGGTGACCCTGCTCTGGTAGGGGTGTTGGACTTGATGATCTTTCAAGGTCCCTTCCAAACCTGAACATTCTGAGATTCTGTGATTCACCACACTGATTGAATCTTACACCCTGTGACTTTGCTGAGTTTTGCAGCAGGCATCAGAAGTTTAGCCTTAAAACCAATCCTCACTAGAGTTTCAGACTTGTGAACAGAATGATGCAAATTGCACTCCCCTCAAGAGGCTAAAAAGGGTATTTGCATTTAGCAAATTTGCATGTGTTACAAGTACATTTGCAAATGAAGTGCCTGCTTCAGGACCAGTAGTCTTTTGAAAACCAATCTAATTGTATTTAGAAAGCTAATACGTGTTCTGGGTTCATTCTCAAGTTGTGGTCAACCACCTGTACATAACCCTGCCATCTCTTAACCTGTAAGCCTGTCCAGATGAGACACAAATAATTTGTTATACGTGCCTGAAAACCAAGATGCCTGAAGCATGAGCTTTGTGGCATGTTGGATTCTGTCTGATAGTTCCAAATAAAAACACCATAACTTTTATTTTTTTCTCGTAGCTGGATTGAATAACTCCGTATGTGTTCTACCCACTCTAAGAGTTTTAAGATATTTTGAAGGTAAATATATGTTGAGGAACAAAAGACAAAGTGGAAAATAGGAGCCATCAAGCCTCTAAGTATGTAAAGCATAATGTATTCTGTTTGATAGTTCTTGTACACAAGAACTATAGATTGAAACTGGAAAATGTTTTTTTTTTCTCTGGTCTTAAATCTGCTGGCCAATGCAATCCACTCTTCTGACATAATTATCTTGGCAATTTAACAGACTGATCACTTCAAAGCCTGTATACAGAACTACAAAGACAGAAAAAAACAGATGTGAAATCGTGAGCCATGTTCCTTGAATTCAAAGAAAACAGGTAGGACAGCAGGAATTAGCCAGCGATGTGCCCCGTTTCCACAGGACCTCATGCTGTCATTGCAAACAGGACTAAACACAAATTGCAGAGCTCCATCCCACAGACCCACCCAACCAGCACTTGCAAATTGGACTTTTGAGGCCTGACCAGACAAAAAAGCTTCTGCCAAAACCAGAAAATCTACTCAACAATTGAATTAGGAAGAAAAGCAGAATCATTTTAAAGAGCAAGTTATAATTGCATCATTGGCAGGGAAGAAATACATTGCAAATGGTAAATGGGGGAGTATGTTTCATCACCTTTCAGATTTTCCTTTTTCTTTAAAAAAAAATGTTTGCTCAAGAGAAAAAATATGTACTGGAGTCTTCCCCACATTTCATGGTAATTCAAAACTGGAAGTTCAAGTCTTTAAAAAGCAACCGAGGCCAAAATCACTGAAAGGCAAGTATTTTGAGAAATGTATCAAAACTTTTTACCCCTTTCCACATCAGGCCATACCCTATAAAAGGATTTGCATAATGTGAAGAAGGCAGTCATCTTCAACAGGGTGTCAGAATAAATACTCATCATAAAACCAGGACAAAAATCCTCTAAAATCTCTGAACAGACTAAGAATTTTGGTACTAAAATGTGCACTGAAAATGCAGTACTGTAAAATATTTAGTGATTTTAGATGTCTGTTCACTTACCTAACTTCAGCTGTGGTAAATCAGGAATCTCTGTCATTATCAGGGCATAGTACATGTGAAGTCCTCTTTGAGCGTTCAAGAGCAGAAGACAGAGGTCCTTATGCCATTTGTATGCATGCTGCATGCAGTTTTCAGATGGGACATAAAAGCTGCCCTGTATAACAGAAGTATGAAGAAAATAAAATATGGAGATTAAATTGATGGTGTCCATTTGTCCCGGAGGTTTCCATACAAATCCAGTGATGGGCAACCTTTCTTTTCCAATCAAGCAGCTGGCACCAAAGAGATTTTAACCATCCTTACCTTCCTAGACACTTAACTAGCTAGAAGGACCTTGGCATTCTGGTGGAAAATAAGTTCTCCATGGGACAGCAATGGGCTCTTGTGGCCAAGAAGACCACTGGTATCCTGGGGTGCATAAAGAAAAGTGTGGCCAGCAGGTCAAGGGAGGTTCTCCTCCCACTCTATACTGCACTGGTGAGACCACATCTGGAGTATTGTGTTCAGATCTGGTCTCCCCAGTTCCAGAGGGACAGAGAAATACTAGAGGGAGTGCAACAGAGGCTATGAGGATGATGAAGGGACTGGAACATCTCTTAGGAGGAAAGGCTGGGAGCCATGGGACTGTTTAGCCTGGAGAAGAGAAGCCTGAGAGGAGATCTTATGAATGGTTACAACTATCTGAAGGGTGTGCGTCAAGTAGAAGGGGCCAGTCTCTTTTCAGTGGTGCCCTGTGATAGGACAAGAGGTAATGGTAGCAAGGTGAAACACAGGAAGTTCCACCTCAACAGAAGGAAAAAATTCTTCACTGTGAGAGTGACAGAGCCTGGAACAGGCTGCCCAGAGAGCTCGTGGAGTCTCCTTCTCTGGAGACTTTCAAGACCTGCCTGGATCTGTTCCTGTGTGGCCTGTCCTGGATGTCCCTGCTCTGGCAGGGGGGTTGGACTTGATCATCTCCAGAGGTCCCTTACTATTCTATGATTCTCTGATTCTAAGTATAATCATAATAGTGTTTCACTCTACATGAACATTGTGCTCAAACCATGTTAAAACTATTAAGTCCCAGCAATGTTGTCAAGTACCAAGAACCTCAGTCCAAATAGTCCAACAAAGAAGTCCAACGCAGTCCTTCATGCATGTCCCACTGTGGACCCAACATTTCCCAACTATGTAAAAAGTGCTGTGCAAAACACACCCTCTCTGCTCTAAGAAGAGAGGTGGAAAGGACTATAAAGATGACTATGTTCACTTTTCTTCTTCCTCATATCCTCTTTCCTTCCCCCTTCTGCAACTGTCATAGCTTGATGGTACCATGGTGTGCTTTATTATGCATATTAGTGAAAAAAAATGCAGATGTCATTGCTATCCTATCAACAAATACAAGTGTGTTGGTTTGACCCTGGCTGGACACCAGGTGCCCACCAAGACGATCTATCACTTCCCACCCCCCTCCTCTCAGCTGGACCAGGGGGAAGAAAATAAGATGAAACTTGTGGGTTAAGACAGAGGCAGTTTAAGGAAAAGCAAAGCAAAGGCCATGAGTAGAATCAAAGCAAACAAAGATTTATTCTCTACTTCCCATCAGCAGGCAGTGTCTGGCACCTTTGTGGGAAGCAGAGCTCCAAACACTTAGCAGTTCCTATGGAGGACAAAGAGATGCCCCCCCTCCTCCTTTTCTTAGCTTTTATAGTTCAGGTGACATCATATGGTCTGGAATATTCCTTTGGTCAGCTTGGGTCAGCTTTTCCAATCGTGTCTCCTCCCAAGATCTTGTCCCCATCATCTAACTGCAGAGGGAATGTTGGAGCCTTGGTGCTGTGTGAGCCCTGCCCAGCAGCAGCCACAACACAAAGGGTGTGATCAGCACCTTTCCAGCTCTCGCTGCCAAGCACAGCACTGGGAGGGCTGCTCTGGGGAAATTAACACCAGCTCAGGCAGACCCAATACAATGAGCCACTCTGTATTCTGGTATCAATGTCTGGATTAGTCTGTCTCTTGTGGGAGGAGATGTAATTGGAAAAATCACAGCATGTTTATTACCAACATTTCCCAAACACTGCATTTACACTTACAACATGAGCTCGATTTGCATCAGGGTGCCACAGATGAAAAGTTTTCACTTCTGTCAGAAACACTGCTCTTTATAAATTGCCTGTAGTTGAAATCTGCACTGCTCAGGTTTAAAATACAACTATTTATTAAACTGTGGGTTTGTGCCCAGGTTTCATGGAAAGTTGCAAGGAGTAGTATGGCGACTGTCAGAAACAGCTCATATTTCTGAGGTCTCTGCAGGCATTTGACATATTGTATTTAACGATGCAGCAGAAAGGAGTGTGAGCACTTGCAATGGGTTTTTCTGGTTGTTGTTACCCCAAACATGAAGCAGATTATCACTGCTTATCATTGATGGGGTAAGAACACAACTCCTACATGCCAGCTAGGTACTGATTGCTTTTTTGGACACCAACAGTATCATCAGCTATGAAACTCCAGGAGCAAGAGGAAAGACTCACCAACCACACACCAGTTATCTACTATGGTTTTCCCCCTTTAAGTTCCCTAAAGCCTGTGCCTCTTAGCTTGAGCTGGGATGTTGCCCTCAACCTTCTCATGAAAAACTTCGAGATGTTAACTAACATTCTGGGCAGACACAAAAGGGACAGCTCATCTTGACCCACAAAGAAATGACTGATGATAATTGATGGAGTTGGTTGTTCTTAGAAGGTTTCAAATCTCCAGCCTGAACCTATTTTACTCTCATCATGGAATATAGAAAAAGGGAGCAGAAAGGAATGCTGCCAAAAATAATAGAAAATTGGCAGTGGATTCATGTACAATGTCAGGAAAAAATGTCTTTTATGATTTTTTTTAAGCAAAAATTACTCTGGCATTTAAATGCTACACTGACGAACAGAAGGAAAAGTGTGAGATAATTTCGTAGTTCATATCAATACTATAGCACGGTATTGTTGTGCAAGACTTGAATAGGTCTATTTTTGGCCCCTCTTGGCATAGATTATTGTTTAAAACTAAAAAGTAATAGGAAAATGAGACTGCAGGTAGGCTCAAAAAACCCCTCAAATTAAATGTTGAAAATCATTATCTGTTAGCTCTGCTTTAAATTCTTTAGCATTTTCCAACTTGTCTTTTGGTGCTTTTTCAAATTTGACCTCAGCTGAACTAATAAATATTTTTAGAGACCAGATATTTCAATTTACTGAAGCACAGGGCTTAGGAGAGCATCCTTTGAAAAGATTTACAGTGGCAAAACAGAGAATGGGGGAAGAACCATTACAGAAAAAAAATAAAACCACTTCACGGAGTGTTGTATGTTAGCAGCATAATGTGGTCATTATTGGAGAAATCTAGCATAATTTAGGTTGGAAGGGACCTCTGGAGGTCATCTAGTCCAACAGCCTGCTTAAAACAGGTCTACTCAGATCAAGGTGCTCAGGGTTGTCTCCTACTGAGTCTTGAACATGTCTCAAGAGATAGATTCTTCCATCTCTCTGGGCAATGTGTTCTAGTGTTTTACCACCTTCATAGCAATTTTTTTTTTTTTCCCATGTATCAAGTCAGAATTTCCAAGGTTTCAAGTGGTGTGTGTTGTTTCTCATCCTATTGCCATGCAAGATTACTGCATATTCTTTCACTGTCAAGAACAGGGGTTCATATTCTCTTTGTTCTTTAATCAAATACTTGTAAACGGCAATAACATTCACCCTGAATCTTCTTGTCCAAACTGAACACCACCAGTTTTCTTAGCCTCTCCTTGTACATCAAATACTCTGGCCCCTGAATATGTTGGTGCCTTTTGCTGGACTGGCTCCAGTAGGTCCATACATTTCTTGTAATAGGGAGCACAGAACTGGACACAATACTCCAGATTTCTCTCAAAGTGCTGAGGAGAGGGGAGGGATTACCTCCCTCAAATTGCTGGCAATGCTCTCAGAGATACTGCCAGGACTTCTTTCTTTTGGCAGCACAGTCACATACACCAGAGAGCTTGAAATATATTTGCTTTTGTTGAGGACATCAATTTTACTTTCTATTTTGTAGACACAGAAATGAGAAGAATTTACCTGCTTTGTGTCTTCTTTCAAACATTTCTGTCAATTAAGCCTACAGATTTACTCAGGACTTCAGGAAACAAATTACATTAGTATGAATCCAAAAATAAATTAAAAAAAAAGATCAGACATTTCCAAAGATCCTTTAACATCAAGTCCCAAATCAATTTGTTTCAGAGACACTGCCATGCAAAAAGCAACAGGCACCTGGAGTCATTGCCCTACTCATCTGTCTCCTGAAGATTTAAAATGTCAACCTAAATTTGTTTATTGAATCTAAAGACAATTCCAGGATCGATGTCATTATATTTGTTTTTTTTTTTAATGCATGAATAGAAAGAGTGTATGGATGGGAGAGTAGGTTGTTTCTTTACCAACAGATTTCCTCCTGATTAATTGTTCAGAGCTCTGGTCCTCTGGAATCAAGAGAAAGAGCAGAGCTTTTGCCACTATTTTAGCCATACTCTATACATTTTAGTCTGGATCTTCATTTTGGGAAAGGAGATTCTTTAGGATGGAAGAAGTACTGCTAGGAAATAGTGCAGTCCTCCAAAGTACTGTTGGTTTTTCACGTAAGTAGGATCCAACTGAGTACACAGGAGATATTCCTTCTGCTCCCTCCTCAAAGGAGGGCCATATTCTAATATGAAGCACTAAGTGAATAAAGACTAACTTGGTGTATTTTTCCCTGAAAAAGGTTCCAGTTTTATACCTCCCACTTTAAGAGAAAACATAAGGGGAAAGCTTGTCAAATACCTTCATTAAAAGCAGACACTAAGAAAATCCTGGGTCTGAGAGAGACCCACATGTAAATTTCAATACTTATTTCTGAAGTACCAACTCTGCTGGAAGATGGAGAAATGATAGAGACAAACATATTGCTGGGGAATGATTGTTTTCATCATAAAGCTGGCATCTAAAATCAAGGAACTGAACTGTGGCCATTTCTTCCCATTCATTTTGAAGGAAGTACATGACAACTGGCCACATGTTCTACACTGTAGACACGCAGAATCAGGAGCACTGACTACAACCACAACAGACAAGTCAAATTTCCTCCAGCATTGTTGTTTAATGAAATATAAACTTTCTTCAAATTACTGTAAGATAGATCATATATAGGTGGGCACAGCGAGCTGTAAAGATTGTTCCCAGATGTCCTTTCCCTTCCTGTCCCAGCTCTCTGGGAAGAATATCTGTGCCAAAGAAAGGGGGTTTGAGAATACTATGGATAGAACAGTCGCAATTCAAGGCAGTGCCAAACAGGCACAGTTCAGGCTGTAAGAGGCCATATCATTCAGCTGAAGGGTTCTGACAAAACTCTTATTAAAAGGCAACTGACTTTGAAACGTGATTGTTTAATGGGAACATCCATCCTAATTCCAACAATCATCTTGTCAAGGTGGAAAGTCAGCGTGATAGAAAAAAAAGACACCAAGCTCCAAATCTGTGCTCCTTCAGTGACTTAAAGACATTGCTGCTCTCACAGGACTGTTTCTTCTGAAAAGTGTCACATGCATATAGGATGCAGAACAGGACATAATAGCGATTATTAAACCCACCTTAGGGACAGTTTAAGCTAATGCGAACTGAGGTCTGTGCATCCTCATCTGCAGGGACCCCAGCAGGGCAGGAATCTGTCAGATGATGCCGCTCTAAACTGTCGCAGCTAAACCAGCTTATCCATCACTGTTCAGTAAGCTGAGGAATGCCAAGAAATGTCTTCCTTTGGGATGGTCTAAAGATTGTAAACCTTCCACATTCAATATTGCATCTCTTCCATGTATTTATTTAGGTGGTCCCCTATTTCCTAGGTTACCGTGTGACACAGGAATTGAGACTACAATACTAAGAAATGAAGTTCAGTAACCAACATGGGACACGCTATTCTAAGAGAAAACACTGACATAAAATTAGCCATCGGGAAAACCAGTGGCTATGACCCATTAAACAGCTACAAAGTGCTCAACTGGGTGTCATGAATCAGGAGGACAGATACAGGTTTCCTTCTGGTTAAGACAAAACTACTGCAATAAAAGTCCATACTGAAGCTGACAATCCCAGCTTGCAGGAAGCACGATGGTTGACCTGGGCTTGTAAGACCCCTTGCAAAAAGTACATGTTGGTTTCCTTTGTAAAGATTTTCATGAGCTTTTGAGTTAATTCCTTTGTCATTATTTTAATGTTAGTTTGTAGGTAGACGAATTTTTCTATCTGAGTTTTAAAATGCATCTGCAGTGATTTCCTTTTCCAAGAGCCTCTCTGTCTGCACCCATAGACTCTATCTCTGGCTTTTGCCTTTTTCTAGTTCTGAAAATTTTGGGCATAAATGAATGCCTGACAAAGCCTCACATCAAGACTCACCACCTAGAGGTACTCTGACAGCAACGATGGATGACAACACAGAAGCTAATAGTACTGACAGCAGAGAAAAAAGAATGGCTCGCATTGTGGCAACATTATCAGATGCAAAACAGACCAAGAAAGATGGCAAAACAGACCAAGAAAAGAGGCAGTCATGAAAACGATGTAAAAAAAATGCAAATAATGATGATAATTGCAGTCTCTGCAATGATTTGCTTTAAGAACTTTTTTATTTTCCTGTGTTATTTGAAAGACCATCAGCTGTATTGTTCCCAGATGAAAATAAATAACTAAATAAAGTGGTCTCATCAGCTGCCAAATGAGATTTTCCAGCATGTATGTGATGAACTCGGCAATGAGATTATTTTTTATGTTGAGCAAGTTACCAGCAGAGTGGTGGGCATATTACCAAAACCCACAACTAGCTATCTCAAGAGAAGGTGGAGGGTTGCCAGCTTTGGAGATTCAGCTACTATTGGGAGTGCTAGATTTGAAAAGCTGGAGACAGGGAGGTTGAAAAAAATGTACCTTGACTAATTTCCTACAGAAAATGTTCTTTAGATATGCTCCCCAAACTAGAAGGCATCAAACTGAATGTATTATACTGAAAGGAGAACCATAGAATCGTATGATCACAGAATCATTTAGGTTGGAAAAGACCCTTAAGAACATTAAGTCTGTTCCCAGTCCCTGTGGTCCAGTTCAGGGGGCTGGGTACCCAGAAAACAACTGGTCTTACTTTAATAGTATGGGTGGTCTATAACACAGACTACCACCACGGTATCTAGTTGGCTTGTAAGCTTTTCTCCTGATTCTTACTCGTGAACATCTGACATCACCATCATCAAGCTCCAGACAGTCAAAACACTCCTTCACACAGAGGACCACTTCCCCACCTCTCCTTCATGGCCTATGCTTTCTGAAGAGTTTATAGCCATCCAACGCAGCATTCCAGTTCTGCAAGTCATCTCACCATGTTTCTGTGATTGGAACTATGTCATAGTTTTCCAACTGCACAATGGCTTCCAGATTCTTCTGAATGTTGCCCATGTTGCCTGCATAGCTGTAAGTGGACTTCATTTGGGTTATTTATCCTGCTTCCTATTTCTGAGGACAAGCCCTAAGCCCCACATGAGTGTTCTCAGGTGCTTCTGTGGTTTCTAATGCATTGACAACACTTACACCTTTGCTGCTGCATGGATCTCCATCTCTTACTGTCACTGAGATGGCTATAGTGCTGTGTGCACTAGTAGAGGAATATTTCACACATGCTCCAGTGTACTCAGAACACCGTGGAGCAGACTGAAGGACCTCGCTAGCACACCATCCCTCAAACACTGGTATTCCACCCCCAGGCTTATCTCTGGTGAGCCTGCTTTTATCCCTTTCCCCCTTCAAATCTAGCTAAAGTTCTTTTGATGAGCTCTTCTAAGTCCTGCACAAAGATCCTTTTCCCACTTTAAGACAGGTGTACCCCGTCTCTTCCAGCAGGACTGGTGCCATGTAGACTGATCCATGATCAGAAAACAACTAAGTCCTGCTAGTAACACCAGGCTCAGAAGCAGGAATTGATTTGCTGGATCTTCCTGTTTCTTTCCTCATCATTCCCTGCACCTCTGACAGCAGAGAACAATACTTTTGCTCCTGATACCTTAAGCAATCTGCTCACCTCAGTGATGGAGTAAATGTAAAATACTTCTTTGTTCCTTGCTTCTCAGTGGTCAAATAGAGAAATTTATCTTTCTAAGCTTCAGATGAGAAGCTAAGTGAACACATCATATCAAAAAGGATGTATCACTTAAGGCATGTTTGGCAGGGTGGCATGAAGAATCCTGTACATGTAGCCTTAATTTGTCCATTTCCTGGTTTACTGAGGAGTGATGACATAAATAAAAACCTAGTCAAATGACAGACAAAAACAACTGCCTAGTATTTTGGAAATGGAAAGGCTCCAGTTAAATTTCGTCATGCCCTGAAAAGCTGCATCCTAAGACTGGACCACCACTGGCTCTTCTCATCTGTCCTCTAAAATGTTCTTCTTCTAGTTTTGCCCAGCCAAGTAAAATAGCTTACAAAATCAACAACCCCAAACAAATATTCTTGACACTATCCCTGCTGAATACATTTAAATAAATCAGCCTTTTAAATGAATAGTTTTCCTGTGTAATGCTCTTTTCAGTCAACAGATTTCTCCTATAATTAGAGTATATTACTTCATAAATACACTTTTCCTTGATAACAAGAGAAAGAAAAATTACTTTAGGAACACAAACAATGTAATTAAATAAGGTTCATGCCAATCATTATTCAAATGCTGAGAACAATTTGTGAATATCCTCTTTCCACGTATTAAATCAATCTAATATCATAAAAGGCATCAATTGGATTTTATGCTTTGTAATATACAGTAAGTTGCTTGTATTTGTTTTCTATTAAAGCAATTCCACGGGGTTATGTGAAGTCTCTGCAATGTTCAACAACAGCACTAACAGCTGGCGAAGCAGACCCTTCACATTTGATCTAATTGAAACAACATTTCACAATTCAGATTCAAATTTACATTAACTTGTCAAAAATGTTAAGATCCCAAATAGCCATTCTAGACTATATAGACAAGTTCTGCAGTCTCCATCAGCTTTCATTAGCAGCCAGAACCAGGTTACATAGCTTACTTCTGGTGCAGATCTAGAAAACTGCTTGAAATAGAGGAATAAAACTCAGCATCCCAAGATGAATGCAGAAAGCACAGTGTCTGCCCATTTGTCTGCATGCCCTAATTGGTCTCCTAAGATATATATAAATTTCATTCTAGCTTCAAACTTATTAACCAAGGAGATTCTTTGTCTCTACTTTGGAGACTTGTTTTCTAAGATCGGAGATGTCCTGTTATTTGGTGGCTGGAAATGAAACTCTAGTTAGGGCTTGAGCTCATATACTAGTCTTTATACCTCATTATCATCTCTTGAAAAAAGAAAGAGAAGTAAAAGACAGCAATTTCTAGTAATTAGGGATATGCCTGAAGTGTACAAGCAGAATAATACTCTTTCATATGTGTAGGAACACAAATGACGGAGAGAGATATTTGTATTTTATAATTCAAATTTAAAAAAAAAGCAAAACAGAAAGGAAGCAGGAATTATATCGTGCAGCTTATATTAGCTCAGTTATCTCATTAAATATTCCACAAACATTTTTATCTGCAAAGTGTTTGTTAAAAAAGTCCAATCAGACAACAAAAATAATCCCTTGTCTATTTGGATCTTCGCATCAAGTAACACTTGTGTGGAAATCCAATCTACTGAACAGGGCAGTTGGTTGCTGCCCAGAGGATGATGCAAGCCTCCTTTGCAAGGGCCCTTACAGTGATCTTCAGCTGAATCAGGTGAGCATCCCCCAACTGTTCTGCTGCATTCCTGTACCAGCTGGGCTGTGGTCCTGTGTGACCACTCCAGCACATGCATCATCCATTCTTACTGAGTATCTTAACCGACATATGAAACCTCTTATTAATAGCTCAACTGTTTCTGAAAGAATATTCTAGGAAGACCTCTACAGACATACTTCCTATTGACCGTGCCAAAGAGTCTTCTCTGTATTCAATTTGGTCACTTCTGCAACAGGAACATCCCATCATAATCTCAAACCAGATGTTTGTCACTACACAAAAGCACACAAGTTGTAAGGGTCAGCTTTTCTAGGAGCTTCATGGAGCTGATCAAAACTGCCACTCGGAAAGATTCTATAGCAGCGATTTAATGCTGCTTCTAATGGTTTCTACATTCTCTCAGCTTGATCCGTGGTCTTCTCAGTGCACTGAGTGTCCTTACAGTCACAACCCTGACACACTACCATCCCATAACTGTAGAGTGAATTTGAATCTTTATAACACACTTATGACTTAAATTCATAACTCTTGCCACTGATGATAAAATGCTTTACTTTACAGAAGCTGCCAGATGCTTTCAGAAGCATAATTTCCAAAAGATTCGTATTTTATTGCAGTTAAGACAGAGACCTCCAGTAAAAACAGAATCTCTGCTTTATCTAGTGCATCACAGAACTGACAGCAAACACAGCTTTACTAAATGGCTAAAATTGTTTTAGGTTTTCATTTCTCCTGACCTTCTTTTCTCCTCTCCTTTAATCCCATTTTTTATTTCTTGGTGAGAAACAACTACTAGACTCACAGATGTTCCATCTTCACATGAAGTATGATACATCCCTGTTATCTAAATCAGTGTTGTGAATGTAAAATTTAGCATCTACATCTTGAGCAGAGGGTGGGAAGGGCAAGTTCTTACCCCATTTACTGAAACTGGTTGCAGGTCAGAAATTATTTTTGTCTTAAAAAGGTTACCATGTAAATATGCTAAAGTGGACTCTGAGAGAAGACGAAAGAGGCAAAGAATTTATCATGAGCCCCAAAGTGGTTCCTCTGGAAGAAAATAGATGAAATCCAAAAGAACCTTCATAATTTAAACTGAAGTACTTTCAATGAGAATGTTTGATGAGGAAAAAAAAAACCTAACAGAAAACAAACAGAACATAAAAATCCTGCATTTGGGTTGACATTTTTTTATAAATATATATGGCATATATCTAATAAACTCTATGTATACACACATCTGTATATGTGTCCATTCAGCTATGGAAAAAAAATCCAAACCAAAACATCTCCCCCTCATCAATTCTGACATCAATAGAAAATAACTTCTAGATCCCTCTGGCAAGTCTGAAAACACACCATAGTTTAAAGACATGAAAGTCCACAGTGGTCAGCTCATGGATTTCATTCTGTGGTGACATACTGTTTCTTCTCAGCCTGTTTCCACAGAAAACACTGCATATTCCACTATGAAGTCTCAGTATGTGTCACTGTCAGCACTCACAGCAATTTTTCTAAATGACGAGTTAATTTAGAACCTTCTTCTAGAGGTAGCAAAATGTGTCCAGGACATTAAAGGCCTAAAACTGTAGTTAAAATTGGAAGCCAAATGAAAAAAAAAAAGGGTCTTTAAATATTTGTCTAACAGAAAGACTGTAGTCTACATATAACAGGCATGGTACACAAACTTTGATCCTATCTGGTGGGAAAACAATACATCTCTGTGTTCTGCATCTGTCAGCAGCAGATCTGTGAACATAGAACTTCTTTGAGAGATGGGTGGCAAGCACATACGCAGGCTCCCATAAACCTCATTCCTCTAATATCCACCAGCAGGAAGATAACACACTTATGGAAGAAACAGTTATGGAAATTTGGGAAAATTAAGTAACTTCCTTGAAACAATGTGAAAGCTATAATCAAACATGTAAGAGAAACAGATACATTGGACTAGGATGCACTTGAATGTGCATATTCTATCAACTTAATAAATTGCCTTGCTTTGTATTGATTTGCTAGGCTGCTGTAGGATGGTTCATTACCCAAAGACCTAAAAGAAAACAAATATAAATTCACCATATTTTACTGACCTTTGATTTATATGACATTAGCAACACTAATCCAAATTGTCAATATAAGACAACAGTTAGAAAGACCATTACAATATATGGAACCATTTATTCTTTGCCTCTAACTATGTCTATGTAAGAAAATGTGGGTTGGTACTTCAGAAATGCAAGATAAAATTTGAGGGCTTTACTGACTCAAGTTAGAGTTACTTTGTCATAACCACTGGGATGATAGCAAAGTAGAAAAAATATATGAGATTGGAATCAGATTTAGTGGTAATTTACACTCTGTAAAACATTAGCAAGTATTTGTCTTGAGGCCCTTGAAGAACAGGAATCATCATGCTTGAAAAAGAGACATCCACTGAACAGGTAGAAGAGAATTATCCTGGTCAGCTCCAATGGTTGTGTTTCAGGGCTTCAATACTGTAAGTTAATGCTGTAGGTTTTTTAACTGCAGTGGTTGAGAAAGAAGTGGCCAAAAAAAGAATCTGATAGGAAAATTTCTATCTAAAAATACCATTCTAGGAAAACAAAAATGTTTCACAGATCACATTAATTTCCCTTAAGGCTTTTCTAAGATAAAAATTTGGTACAGTGTCTCATATTGACACTCTTAGAACAAAACATTCTGATTTTTCACTTCAATTAAAACTTGTCTTTTTTTTTAATTTTCTTTTTCATCAAGATCCTGTTCAGATAGCAGTATATTGCACAGGTTAAAATTCCAAAACAAAACAGAAAGCTTTCTTTCATGCACAGGTGTTTTGGTTTGTTGTGGGTTTTTTTCCCCAGGTTTTTCTTTTAGAGGATATTTAAATATTTATTTATTTAGTTAGTTAAATTTATTTATCTATGTTCAATATGAATGAAACCAAATTCTGAAATCTCCTCAGCTTGTCTGGTTCATTCTGAACATCGTTCTGAAAAATGAACCTAGTGTTTGGAGGTCAAGTTGCATCCTATATATCCTCACAAGTGTCAACAATCACGACATCTCTTCATGTAAAACCACACATAGGGTATCCTTTAGCAGTCTTTAAACAATTCTGATGATGATCACAGAATCACAGAATGACAGAATTGCTGAGGCTGGAATAAACCTCCAGGATCATCAAGCCCAGCCTACGACCCAACACCATGACATCAGCTAGGCCATGTCACTAAGCACCACATCCAATCTTTCCTTAAACACCTCCAGGGATGGCAACTCCACCACCTCCCTGGGCA
>JANHFX010023863.1:18383-35293 GCA_027560015.1 Chloroceryle amazona
GGCCATGTCACTAAGCACCACATCCAATCTTTCCTTAAACACCTCCAGGGATGGCAACTCCACCACCTCCCTGGGCAGTCCCTTCCAGTGTCTAATCACCCATTCTGTGAGGAAGTGCTGAATAAGAAGAGAAAAAAAAATTGTTTCCTCCACCCACTCACTCCCTCGGGTTAAACATCAGTATAGAGAAAATTAAATCCATAAAAACTTTTCTTTAGCTGTAAAGCACTGAGGAAGACGGCTCATGAAAGGTAGAGCTGGTGTCTGACAGGAGGCATACTTCTTCCTAGATGAGCACTGAATCATCTGGCACAGGAAAAGTCACATGCTTTTCTTTCCCTCTGTAGGATATATCTATGAAAATGACGTATATTAGCCTGTATCTTCACCTTGCTATTATTAAGTTTGTGTCAAGAACATTCACAATGCACATCATAGTCCAAGTCCTTCGTCTAAGAGGTGATATAGGAAAACTAAACAATTATTTTATGGGAAAGAACATTGGTTGTTTTTTCCAACTGCTTGAAAACAATTGTTTATGCAAAGGGCCATCTTAGATTTGTAGATAGAAATATATATATATCTATATAAAAAGCAGGTGTCTGTATGTAATTTTATATTTAATATTTATAAATACACAGACACACATACAGTGTAAATTCTGACCTAAACAAAATAATACATAGGATACGTTAAATAGGGCCTTAGTACCCCAAAAAGGGCTTAAGTGGCCTTTCTGATTAAAGACAATCCATGCTGCTTACCCACAGATAAGAAAAGCAAACCTGCTCCTATTGCTGCGACCAAACAAGGAGCCCTGAGCCGAAGAACTGCTGTGTTATTACACATCACTGTGGGCAGCAGCCATAAAACCAGTCAAGTTTTAGAAGGACACTTGTTAACATTGTTCTCTCCCACCTGAATGTCCACACTCACATGTACAGAAGATCCTGCTCGGTGGTGTAATGCAAATTGCTTTGTTAGAATCGGCATTTGGGACAACAGAGAATCCCCAAAATGTTTAGATTGGGCTTTTATACATAGCAACAGGGAAGGATATGTTGAGCTGCTGCTCTGGTTGAGAACTAGGTGATGGATTTATGCTATGTAATTATGCAGGTTAGCAGCTGGCAGAGGAAGTTTTCTCTTTGCGTCAATGCTATGTACTGTTTGACACTAAATACCTGAATAAATATCTGCTTCCTGGGATTTTATAGCATTCTAATAATTTCATTTTTAAAAGTTGGCAATTTAATTACATAGGCAGCAACGTCCAACACTCTAGCACATGTCCCAGTTTGCTCACATAGGAATGGTGAGATTAGTATCTACCAAAATGTTTGCACTTGGACTGTAAACATGTCCAGCTCAGCTTATCACCCTGGATCCCCTTCGAAGCACATAGAGAAACAGGCATACTTGGAGCACAGTTCATCCTCTCTGCTTCAAATGCTGATGTTAATCAACATTATTCCCTGTAAACGTCCCTTGCTCTCCACAGACTAGGTATGAAGGGGAATTAGAAGCTTGGATGCAGCCATCTCAGAGATGAGCACAGAAGTTCCATCTCAGCGCTTACTGAAAAAAAATTTGAACATAATTCACACAGTTTTGAACTGTCCTTTCCTAGTGAACTGTGATGTTTTAGGGCTTAGAGGTAACAGAGCTTCTAATTTAATTTACTTTTTGAATTGGAGTAAGAATCAGAATTTAATTGAGGGTTTATATTTATGTCAGCCTGGAAATGCTGAAATATCAATGGCAATAAAAACAACACACGAATATTGACGGGCTCTGGTTTTATACAGCAGTTATCATTTATAAAATCTGAGGTGCAACATAAATAAGTCAGCATCATTTACCATGCCTTGCATTTGAGAAAAGTAATGCTCGGAAAGATCATCTGAGTAACTCTTTCCAGGTGCAGGCAGAGGTAGAGAATGGCAGGGCATCCTGAATTTGAATAGATATTTTCTTCCTTCGAGCAGTGCGGATGTTTCAGATGTAATTTTTCACCCAGCACTAGCTGCTGTCTCCAAGGAGCTCACAACCAGTCCCAGAACATGCATTTGTCTGGGTCTAGGGTGAGCTTGAAAATCCTCTAACTTAGAGAAAAAGCTGGAACTGGAGGGACCTGAGATGGAAGCAAAGAAGTGTGTAGGGAAGTTGAAGGTCCCATGTTGCGTGGTCCTTACAGTGCTCCCTACAGGAGAGCATGGCCATGGCTGATGACACAAGATCCAACTGAAACTACTTTAACAGAGCATGTGGGCTGCTTTGGACCTGACAAACAAATAAGTCAAAGCCAGCTCTCTTGCAGATGCCATTTCTCTCACAGTTTGGCACAATATGCTATTAAACACAGTGAACTTCTGTCATACTGCATGCACCGAACTACTTGGCTCAGTTTTGCTTTACTGATGCGCAGATCCAGAGCAAATGGTCACTCTGAAATGTTCTTTATTTAATAAAAGCAACAGCAGGGACCACAGCTTCCTATTTAGAAATGCCAGGCTCTATTAAATACTGCCAGTACTGCTGGAGAGAAAGAGACTTCAGGCTTGGATCTCTGTTCACGTATGACTAGGGCTACAGGAATAATTCATTTTACAGTTTGATGGCCAAACTGGGAAAAAGAGAACATGTGAGGTCAAAACAGAAAGAAAGCGTTTACTTGTTCAGAGTGAAATAAGATTTCTTTTTAATTTTTTCTTTTTTCTTTTTTTTTTTACATTTTTAGTAGTGATTGCAAATTATCTAATTATTATGGCTTTATATTTGAAGACTTGTCACTTAAGCACCTGTCCTCTTAATATGCTACAGATAAAAATGAAAACATACCTTAAACTCATCTATACATTGTGAAGCTAGATAAATTGCCATCTTCTGAACCATATAAGAAACCATGGGATTCCACAGCCATTTTTCAAGCTGGAGAATAGTAAACAGTAGGATGCAGAGAGGACATGGAAAATATATTCCAACCTACTGGAACAGATGCCTGTTTCAGTATCTCCACAGGGGTTTGACTGAGCTCAGCAATCACATCAGCCCTTCTTATCTTTGACCACATTATGGGCTCTCCTTCTCGTTAGGAAAATGGCATACCAGTGGGCTACAAAATATAAGGGGAGAACTAGAGTGACACTGCACCCTCTGCACATCATGGAGTTTTAAGAAATAAGCCAAGCTCCACTGCACTTGTCCCACTGCTGCTCCATTTGGGCTTTCTGAAATTTGGTTCACTTTTTCCCCTTCTGAAATATTCACAGAAATGTCCTCAAAATTCAACAGCACTGTGATCCAATATTTGATGAGTCCTATTGTTAAGGTGGAGTATTATCACTGGAATCTGAGGAAGAGGGTCTTGACTGCCACTAGGCACAGGATCAGTTCAGCAGTCTCATTAAAGAAATCAACCTATAGCAATCAAGCTTGATTCGTTTATGCAGTACCTCATGGGTATGAAAATTAGCTTAGGCCTAGTGAAACTTCCCAATGAACTGTGCTTGAGTTGTGTGAACATCTCAAGACAGCAGCACATTTTAAGCCTAAAAAGCCCAACAGGTTTGCAACCCACTACTCTCTTAAAATCAAACAATACTCAGCTAGAAGTATGTCTGTCTACAGGGGGAAGAGTTAATTCAAATACTGGAGCAACAACTTCTCACAAGATATAGGATGGATTTTCAGTTGTACTGCAGCCTGAAAAAAACCTGTTTCTTTTGAAGACTATGTTCCAGATCTGGAAGTTGGGTACGAGATATATTAGTCAGGAAGGTCTGGTACATATGACCCTGATGGTACACAAATCATGCCCAAGTTATACACAGCAGTAACTTGAGTTAGAGACATGGATTTGAACCAAAAGGTGAAGCTCACCTTATACATAGTCAATAGGTGCAGCCTACTGACTATGTATCAGCATTACCTATAAGCTGAGCAGAGGCAAAAAGAGCCCACAGTTAGCAAGTGGGGAATTTGGTGACAAAGTGGACATAGATCCTGATGTATGGGGAAAGAGAAATTAGATGGATACATAAGACTGGAGTCTTACTTTGGAAGACGTTTAATAAGAAATATGAGGATATGGATCGCTGATTACTCAAAGAAGTAGTGTCCTGTTTCTGTCTCTTCTTTCATGACTGGTGGAAAATAAAACGTAGAAAAAGAATTTGCTTCTCAGACATCATTGAGATGAGCATGTTTGACATTTGTGCAGAAGGGAAGATTCAAAGGTAAAGATAGGGATCCTTATGTCCAAAGAAATGAATACATAAAGAACTAGACAAGACAAAAGTGCAGAAAGGATACTAAAAAGAGTATCAAAAAGCAAGTCCCACTTAAATGAGGTGATGAATTTCCTCATTTCCATTTCACATTTTGCAGAAAATCTCTTTACAAGTTTGATGCTGCCACAAGCAAAATGCGACTATTATTCCAGCATTATCCACTATAAAATCAGATATATTTCCCTTTCTTGGGCAATCTAGAATTCAAAGAGACCAGACAAAAAAACAAATCAAACCATCAAAAAAAACCACTGAGACAAAACAGGAGCTCTTTGCCTTATAGCATTTGTCTACATTCCCTAGCAATCTAACGGCCTGAGCATTTGCAGTAATCAAGATCCAGTGGTATTGGCTATGGGGAACACATATCTACTGTCCTACAACATGGCATGGTGACATTGAGAAACCAGGAAGGCCTGTGAAGTATTTTAAAAGGAAGGGTATGAGAACATAAGCCTCTTAGGATTTGTGATATGTTGTCATTCCAGCCTATGAAAAGGATGGTTATGGATTGCACCATTTGCTTCGGACTGCTTCTGCAAGTGGCCAAAATCACTTTGAATTTTGTTGTTCTGCTTCCTCCAGCTTCGCTTCTGAAATGACTTTTACAATAGATATTATCTAAAAATAGTTTCCCAGTGGGTCATTTTAGTTCTTGATCATGCAAGAGTCTCATAGGAGAGAAGGGACAAGGTACCAGCCACGTCCACCCAGATCTATGTATTTGAGAGCTTTGTCCAGAATTCAATGTGGAGATCTCCATAATCAGAGCAGTTGCTGCATGCTAGATAATAAGCTTTGTGTTCACAAATGGAGATAAAAACTAGAACAATCATCACACAATCTCTGATCTCTTCTTCGGCTTGATAAACTCAAACATTAGTAACATTGTCAATGGCTAAAGAGGAAATATTTAGTTGCCTTTTGGCAGAGACAAATCACTTCAACCTTTCTGGGTTCATTTTTTAAGCTGTTTGACATTTTGTTAATAAGGCAGATTTTTTTTTTTTTATTTTATTGTTTCTTTCAGTCTGTTACAAAGCCACAGTGTTACCAAGGCGGTTCCTATGAGTCATATGCAGGTGGGAAGAAATCATGTCTCTACTGATAGCACTATTATTTTGTACTATTATTTGCAAACGTTCTTGCATAACCCCCCCATTTCCATTTGATTCACAATTGATTTCTCATTTTCCCCCCCAAGTTGTGAGCAAAATTATGCTGGTTTGTATAGGCTCTGTCAAACTGGATAAGAACAGGAGTCCAACAAGTCTTCTGTTGTGCAATCGATCACAGTTAAGTATCAAACACTCACTGAGGAGACAGGTAAACAAAGAAAAGAAAATCCAAACCTAAGCCCTGACAACTTCAGGAATTACATGTCACGGTCCTCACAGATCCCATCCTTTCTGAACAAGGACTGTAGGAATTGCCAGTACCATTATCTTGCACAATTGTGGCAAACCCCACAAAGTTCTCAGAAGCACCTTCCAGCAATGTGTTTGTTATACCAGCTACTTTATGATAGTCTAGAAAAATAGAGGGGAAAAAAATAATTACAAGTTCCAAATACGCTATTTTTCAGGTTACCTGCATTTTGTCCATTATTGTCCTGTGAAAATCAACAGAAGTAAACCAAATCAATTTTGATTCCTTTCCCAGTTATTCTGCTGAAGATAACTCTGTGGCTCAGAGAATTCCATCATTCAGATAATTCAAGTTTTCAAAGTGACCAAATGAGATTCATTGTATTTTTCTCTTAGCAGTGTCTCAGAATCTATTTTTTTTTTGGTGGAGTACTACTTCATTTCAACCAATTCCACCCCAAAATAATAATTTACAGCCCTGTCTACAGGTACTGGTTTCCTTCTTAGAATCAGTCTGCACAAGGAATGTGCCACTTCGGTCTAGGTGCTTAAGGTTGGTCTGTTTGCTTTGATATGGGGGGATGTGGTTTCTGTGCCTTTTGCTGCCAGGAAACAGCTCAATGTGTAATGCCATCATTATGATGAATTCCTGAAGTCTTCACTTATGACACTTTCAGGCAATGAATCATTTATAGCTCTTGACACGCATGCAAACATACATGCAATTGCAGAGCCTATTAGAAATCAGTATATGGTTCTTTCTATCAGTTCAGAAATCCACAACTTCTATTTTAACAGTGAAACAGAATTAATGGCTAATCAGAAACTTTCCTGGGCATGTTACTTTAAGGCAATTATATTAATTTGCTATAATTTACTGCAACAAAATGGGGAACTTTGGAATAGCTGTATAAATTTGCATAGTTATTACATTTTCACAGGTTCATTTTCCTAGCCCAATAGATACCTCCTGTATTATGCATAGTACATCTACCAGCCCTCAAGTAATTTAGACTCAAAGACAATCAAATTTCATGAGCTATGAGTAGCTTACCATTTATTCTGCAGGCCATCATGTCATGGTTTTAAATAAAATAATTCTAATAAGTTCATCAGAGGAGAAAGAGGGTTTGACTGACAGCTCTGGAGAGTCCAACTGCATTTGTTTACAGAGGAAACACAATACATAGAGCAGAAATTGTGCTTTACCACCCCAGGATCATGGCTTAACACTGCTTTGGAGGTACCCTTCTGTCCTGTTCAGGCTTTCATCCTTGCTTCTCATCAGCCAACTCTGTCTAGAGACACCAGGGAGACCTAATTCCCATAGAAACATTGCAGATTGCTTCAGGAGCTAGCAAAAACCCAAGAGATGGAAATGGCTTTTGGTTTGGGTGATCAGAGAGCAGACATATAGTGCCCTCAACTGACTTTATGGCTTTCTCTTGCACATGGAAGAGTTTAGGAACATCTTGGGAGACTTTATTGCAGTCTTTCAATGCTTACAAGATGGGGACAGACTTTCTAACAGGGCCTGTTGTGACTGGACAAGGGGTAATGGCATGAAACTAAAAGAGGGTAGATTTAGATTAGATAAAAGAAAGAATTTTTTAATGATGAGGGTGGTGAAACACTGGAACAGATTACCGCAAGAGGTTGTAGATGCCCCATCTCTGGAATCATTCAAGGTCAGATTGAATGGGACTCTGGGCAACCTGATCTAGTTCAAGATGTTCTGGCTCATTGCAGTGTTGGACCCAATGACCTTTAAAGGTCCCTTCCCAAAGTAAACCAGCCTGTGTTTATATGAACGTGTCAGGGAGGAAAAGTGATGGGAGTAGGCTGCTGGCCTTATCTGACTTGCTAGAAACTAGAGGTTATAGATGAATGATGCTGCAGCTCCTACACCCTTCATGACACACCCAGATATTCTGGGATAGTACAGCGACTGAGCACACAGACAGCACCAGTGCACCAGACCCTATTCAAATACTATACTATGGAGCTGGGAACAGCAGACATAAATACTACTGTAAAACCAGACTGACTGGAAGCGTGATTTCCCAAGGTTTATGCCAGTTAGAAAAGTAGTGTAAGCTCACATGCATCTGACTGTGGCTAACTTACCCTAAATAAAGCTTTGGACCCAGATTCTCATCCAAATACTCATTTGTCTAACTGCCTGAATACTCACACAACTTTCTCGCTTATTACAAGAGCTTCCTTGAAGCATTACTCAATTCTGCCCAAAAATGTTTTTTTAACATTCAGCAAAACACTCCAGTAGAGAGTCTGAACACGTGATTAAGTCAAAACAACTTCAGGAGAAACTATTCTTGCACTCAAGAGGTTCTAAAATTATGCTTCTCTTGCCATGAAGCTTCAAAAAATGCTTTAGATATATTGGGTAAACTTTTGTCTCACATGATTCACCTCTGGCAATACTTTTGAGAACCATAACACGCCCATCCATCTCTATTGTCTCAGCCCATTTTTTTTTGCTTTGCCAAACTGCCAAAACTTGTCTGCTCCTCACAGAACTCGTGAGATCACTGGAGCAGGGGCAGATGTTTGTGCACAAGCTGATGTTGCAGAGACTGTGCTTCTGATTTCCCCCAAACACTGCATCAAAACATAATTCCTATTAGCTGGGAAACTGATTCTTGGGCCATGATGAGTGGCGCGATGGCTTTGAACACAACGTACAGGCTCTCACCGTCACCTGAAGATTTGTTTCCACAAAAGAAGACAAAGTGGTTGGAAAAAGAAGGAATCTCTTTTCTCATTCCCCAGTCCCCGAGCTGCTGTCTGGGATACTTGCCAATAGCAAAAGGTTAGCTTCCAGGTGATGGATCTCAACAGCGCTGTTGTTGGCATCTGTGCTCCTGTTGGAAAGGCCATCAGCTCAGAAGCTATGAAAGTTGATTAGGTCTCCTTTCAAGAACTCTCTCATCATCAGTCAGTGGGAATTACTGAAGTGTTCTTTGGGGTATATAAAGACATATTTTCAACAAAGTACCACTGGGAGAAAAGTACTGAGAAAACAGAAAAACCGAATCATAGAGCACTCTATCAAAAGGTAGAGAGCAGCCAAGTCCACTTCCTACAGTGAAGAGCAGAAAGGCTGTTCCTGCTGTTGGGGCACTCTGTTTCAGGGAAGAAAAAGAAACACCCGTCCCAAGCCACCTCCTACAAACTTCCTCAAAAACCAGTGCTGACAACTGTAGAAAGTGAAAATTTTAACTGAATGTCAGTCAAGTGAGTGACTATATAACCACATCAGTGGATTACAGCCCCAAAGTGAGAAATTATGATGATGGGAGCCAAATAAGTTCTTCAGTATTTAACTATAATAGTAGGTGTGAAAGAGGAATAAATTCTCTGTGCTCAGACTGCCTTTTACCACACTACTCACAACTACTCTAAATTAGCCACAAAAAGCTCCTTCTCAGTTACAGAATTCTATGTGTGATTGACTTTTTCACAGTGGTACATAGAGAAAGAGGGAGATTTGTATAGAGAATGGAGGAATCTGACTCTTTCCAATACAGAAGCATTGCAAAAAAAAAAAAAAAAAAACAAAAAAACGTGGAACTTCCTATGCAAATTCTATTGATTTTCAAAAGGAACCAATTATCAGTCCAATATGAGCAATCCCTGAGGATTTTCTACAGAAGGAGACTCTATCGCCATCCTGTCTGAAGTCTCACAAGAATCTCCAGATGATTTCATGACATTTTCACTGAACACCCACAGTAAAAAGATTGCAAAGCATTTTCAACATCATGTTTGAGGCCTAATCCCAAATTAATCTTACTTTTGAACTCTATTGTAAAGCATATCCTAGCACACTGTACCCTGCATATGCCAGATCAAAAGTAAGAGCCACAGAAAAGAAATATGCTAATGATTAGAGAAACCAGTTATTGTCACATTATTGGTTACCATCGTTTCTGCTCCAGCTAGGAAATCATTTAGTTCTTTCTAAAGATCAGCCATTTATCTTCAGGCAACTGAAGATTAAAGAATTCATCAGTAATTACCACAAATGGTGCCCTGAACACATTGATTAAAGATAGTTGTCATTATACCTTATAAAGAACAGTGTATCAGCTCTCTTACTGTTTCTGAATAATTATGCATTGGACATCTGCTGGAGTCCCCATTACAACCAATCACCATTTGCATAAGCAAGACACTGAAAGAATCCTGTTCCTTTAAAATCACCCATTACAAACGTGCTAACCTGCGAATGACCTGCTTTCCATCCCACACACCAAAGCAGAGAAGTCTGAGACCAAAACTATAGCCATTTCCATGTAAAATTCACAATTCTGGATGAAATTCTTATATAAACTACACTTCTGAGGTCTGGATTAGTTATATGGAGTCATTATCAATAAAACGTATTGTATATACTTGGGGGGGGTATTTTTTTATTTCTTTTTCAATTTTTCCCTCTCCCCTTTCCCCTTCTCCCTTTCCCCCTTCCCCTTTCCTTTCTCTTCCCTTTCCCTTCCCTCACTTGTACCCCACTCTCTCTGCCTTCCCTTTCTCCTTCCTCTCTTTGTCTCTTTCTGTGTCTTTCTCACTTTCATTTGGGGCAACAACAGAAATAATTTAGAAAGGTGGCTGCTGTGTCAATAAATATAAAAAAAGCATAACAAGAATCTCTACATTAAGGTTCCTATGTCTGAAGATGAGTGAAGTTTGCAGCGATGCATCCTCTTTTCCCAGCTAACCAGGGACTTTAGGGTGTACTACAAGTCCCACAATGGATCCTACATGGGCTCTTCTCTGATGCACAGCCTTCCTTTTTCAAGAGCTGAAAAAGTTAAGTACTGTGACCAAAGAGCCATAACTATACAGAAGAAAAGAGGAATAAAATACAGATGGCTCCTATGTGACATAACAATGTGTGTTGGAATAAGGTTTTGGTGTTAGGCTGAAACAGCCTATATTTTTCATATGCTGCTGAAAAGATGAAAATATTATCAAACTGTCTGTGGAAATCTTATCATCAACACAATTTTATTTGATTGACACTCCTAGTTCTTGTATTAGGCCAGGCAGAAGATTTATGCCTTTTGGAATAGCTACATGTCAAGGTTTAGGGTCAGGGCTCTCCACTAGATCATAACAGATGCTCGCTATGAACCCCTCTCCCTCTTGAAAAGGGAAGAGAGAGGGAGTAAGGGAGAAAGACTTATGGACTGGAAAATAAAACTAAACCAGCTTTAATGACAATAATAATGATAATAATTGTAATAATTATTACAATCATTAGATCAGAAGAACTGAGCTGGAAAGGAAAATCACTGCACAGAAGTAGTTCTCACTCAAACTAGGAAACTACATCAATTCTAGATGGAAGAAGAACACTTCTTATCAAACACCACTGCCTTATTAATGGGAAGTCATGTGATTAATCAATCTGATTACTTAAAAGTCAATTTATCTGCAGTGCAACTGCTATCCAAATGAAAATAAAATTGCTGTGAGATTAGTTTATTAATAACCCCCAGTATGTCATTGAGTCAACTCGATTATAACACAGCAGGCATGGGATGTACAATATTACAAAGACGTTAGAACAGCCTGACAACAGGGGATACAGAAGAGGTCTATGGTACAGGGTAAGGCATAAAACTCCTGAAGTGTAAGCGGCCATTCCATTTTCAGTTCTGCAAGGAACATTCCTTTTTAGTTTATTGTAGATGTAGGGTCTGTGGGTATTTTTCAGCCTCTTGCTCTGATGGCTGCTGAGATTACCTGAAAGCATGAGTCAGTGTGACATTCTGATACAGAACTTGTAGTATCTGAAAAAAAAACCCTACAAATTCCTCACGGGGAAAAGCAATTTATCAGGCCCAAAGGGGAATTCAGATGCCCCTGGGGAAAACCAGTCACACACAGCCTGTAAGTCTGTTTCATCCCACTAGAGCTCCCAAGCCTGCAGAAGATACAATCCTCCTCTGAACACATTGTTAACCTCCTGTGATATCTATTCCCCAAGAGTATAGGCTATGGGCTGAAGAGAGCTTAAGAAAGAGTCAACACATTTTCTTCTTCTGCAGATTGCTCTCTACTAGCATTTTGACCACAAAAGCATTTTCCTTCTGACAACAAAAAAAATTCTTATTTCAATAAGAAATACCTTTACTGCCTTAATTGTGCTTGAAAGGAAAATTGTAGTAGAGAGAAAAAATATTTGAGATCTTATTAATGTCTTTGAATAATTGAGTCCATCTACCAAGCATGACACTAGTGAGGGCAAAGTTTACTTTTCTGAGCCAGTCTGCTTCATGATTTTGTAGAATTTATGCCAAACATATGAAATGGAAAAAATTGTGGAGTTAGTTAAGTGCCTCGGAAACAAGAGAACCACTACTTTGTTGTTTTGTTAAGCCATGCATCAACTAGACTTCAAGAAAATGGTGCAACAGGAATGATCTAGAGTTCCTACCCATTACAAGCTTCCACTCAAGTGGAAGTATTCTGGAAAAAATAATCTGTGGGGAAAATAAAAGCTGGGTTTGGTTTACTCACAATAGGTAAACCTCATTAAAGGAAAGTCTCAGTTATTTCCGATCTTACAGAGAACTGAATAATCAGATTCAGTTCCCTAGAAAAATCATCCAACAGGATACACTTGCCTAGGAGATGCATCTTAAGAACTTAAGCCCGAAGATTTCTCAGATCAAGGAAAACAGAAATGTACATGAAAAGCAGAAGATTTCAAATTCATCTTTGCAGAGATCAAAACAAAACAAAAGAAAAAACAGGATAGACCAACATCTGTTTTACAGCATTTTACAACATAAAGAGGAACTAATCAGAGTCTCTTTAAAATTCATTTTCTCAAGTCCTGCTGCCCAGTGAAGCTTTGTGTGCCTTGGAAGGCAAGATATATGAATTGTTCTAGCCTAGGGTTTAGCCAGCTGCATCATACTGGAGTAGCTTAAAAACCAAAAAGTGTGGTGTATCTTGAGTTAAGGTAGTCTACAGTTACTAATTTGGATATGCAGCAGGAAAGGTCCATTCAAAAATGTATCTAAAGTAGAGAGGTCTGCAGTTTTCACCTAATGAAAAGGACAGGATCCATTCTTATGTACATTGGCAGTGACTGCAAAATTCCCCAAACCTGGACATGTCTGAAGGTCCAGTTGAAGTTACAGATAACAAACACATTCGAAGACCTTGTAATCTCCAAATTTGTTCACCTAGTGCAAAGCACTGAAGCTGCACCACTGCAAGAAATAATATTACTCATCTTCCTTCAGTCTTTTATGGCTTGATATGAACTCCCACATAAACCAGCAGTCAGTCACTAGGCCCTCACTTGGAGTTAGGTTTCCTCCCAGAGCAGTTACTTTTCTAGCTCTGAATTTTTGTGTTTTCTGTTAAACCAGAAGAAATAGTCTTTGCTCATTACCATACATCACGGATAGCATATGCAAAAAAGGCCATCACAGTCCATTAAATTAAAATACTCAGATCAAGAACAGATGTCATGACTTAAGAGAGGTTTCTAAAGCAAACACACATCTGACCACGTAGAGGTGGAGTGTGCAGCATCATACTTATGAGTGTTTGATGTGTGACATTCTGATGACCTGCAGGGTAGCAGAGTGCTACAGCCAGTTCGTGATAGAGTGCTTTCATTTTGGTATTTCATAGGTGAGCTGCTGTCATTTAAAAAATAAATAAATAAATAAAAGAAGCCTATAATCAAAGAAGATCAGTCAGCAGAGGTAGGTGGAAACCAGAGTTTGCAGCTAAGAAAAACACATAGGAAGAAAATAAATTTTCCTAATCACAGCAGATTAAGATTTTACCATGTAGAGCAAAAGAAAAAAGACTTTCCATTTATCTTCCCACAATACAGGTTTGTCCAGAGGCTAATTGTGGAGGTGTGCTTCCCTCCTCCCACCTCACTTAAGCCGTAGCCCCATAATCACCAGTGGGGATTGTGATGGCATTGTGATAATGGTGATAATGATTTTACTCTGGACTTTGGGAGATGGATGGAAACACAGCAACCAAAGGATGTCTGGAACAGTGACCCAGATGTCTTACTGGTATGCAAATAGGACCCTAAGTCAATCATGTTATTCCATAAATAGTGCACAGCCCAGGGCCCCTTGAGCTCTCCTGCAGGGCAGTGGGCTGCACACCAGCATCTCCCCTTGAGTATGACACCTCTCAAGGTTACTCCTCAAGGCTGAGAGATTCCTTGCCACAAGAGATTCTTGGTGATTAATAGCATGCTAAAAATCTAGCCTCTTATTTAACTTATACAAAGGACCGATAGCATGTATATGATGTTTTAGATGTGAACCTTGACAATGTGCAGGACAAGGATTGGATCCAGCTGCACCTAGACTCCTTTCTGAGAAGTTTAGATGGCAAGTAGGTCCTTTCTGAACCTTATGACTAAACAGAAGGGTCTCCCTGACTGTCTGATCCTGTCCTCTGTGCAGTAAAAAATCAAGTTTAGCTTGCCATTGAATCTTGTTAAACCATTGTCACATTTACCATTGAATTTTACTGACTCACTACTTAATAACAATAAAGTATTATTGTTTCTCTCATACGAGAAGGGCGTGACTCTATCTGTGACAAGAAAGAAAAGTAGGAGCTGCTGTCCAGAGAAGCCTCTCTCTTGTGTGCTGCACAGAGATGTACAGAGATTAGTCTATAAAGACAAACAATGAATCGGTTATTTAAATGTGTATGATGTGACTGTCTACCAGAGAGGCAGAGGTTAAGGTCAGTTTGTTTGCCAAAAGCATACAGTGACCCAAGGGTTTGGATACCACCCTCAGGCTAAACATTCTCTCAGCCTGAGTGAATTCCCTGGTAGTTCTTCTGCACCAGCTGCTCTAGGCTAATGTAATTTTAATATTTATACAGAACAAAACGGCTTTGACAGAAAAGGTTGAGGGAAGCTGAGGGCAGCATGTTAATCAGAACCTTCAAATCAGGTTTCCTAACAAGTTAATGATTCAAATATTCTGAGCTGAGTTTCTAGACCTGAGGAAATATTTCTAACAAAAAATCCCAAACCCAAACTCTTTGAAGCTAGCACATACAAAGAACAACAACAACAAAAAAAACCAGAACCCCAACCCCTCACAATTAATCATTATTTTCCAAACAAACAACTTTGTACTACAAATTGCACAACAAATTCTCCTCTTCACTCGTGGCAAGTAGTAAGATCAGACTCATACATTAACTGTGCGACCTGCCTTGAGTAAGACAATGTGAATAACACCCCACCACTAACAGACACAGTGCTCAATGCTCCAGACACAAACCCTTCCTTCACAACATCCGTACTAATGACTTGTCCTCTGGCTGTGGAACATAAGACCTTTCACTAAAGGATCTTTCACTAAATAATTTCAGCTTACAGCGGACACCTGATCACGTAAATCCTGCCTGAAAAGTGTCATTGGCAGCCAGGGGTATATCTGAACTTTTCTGAAATGGTTTGTATAGGAGGGGGGTGAACTGCTGTTTGAAGGGTTGTTATTTGACTCCCCCTACTAGCAATATAAGCCAGAGCATGTTCTGAGATAATGTGGATGCTCCATGTGAGCAAATGGAAGTAAAACATTGTTGTTCATCCTCCTTACCTCTGAAGAAGTGGGTCTGCAGTAGCCAGCTCCAAAGACCAGATTTTCTAATGACATACTAGACTGGTCTGGTCCTGCTTCCAAGTTGCCTTTACCAAGCCATAAACCTTTCCCTGGACGAGCAAAACTAAAAGAAGAAAGAATGAGAGGAAAAATAATCAGAGCAGTATTGTTAGAGAAGAGTCATTGCTGTTCCAGTGACACTTCAGTCCTTAGAAAATGTCTGCAGTTTTGGTTTTGGTGGTGGTGGGTTTTGCTTTTATTTATTTCAAGCTGACACTTTAATTTCACATTTCCCTTTCAAAATGATCATTATCCAGTGTGCAGTAGCTCAAATGGTGTGAATGGGGTTTGCTTTCTTGGAATTCAGTCCAGTGGCTTGAGTTATCTTGAGCTATGTTTCCCTCTGTCATCTTGAGTTATCTTTCCCTCAGTTCTTTCTCTGCTGTCTGTGAGATCTTTTTCTGTGTAACATCTCAACAATACAACCTTTCCATCTATCCACATAGATAATACTCTTACCTACATCTGCATCTTGACTGATAAAGCATCTTTCTCTCTGGCTTTAATTGTATCACCTTTCCTCTTTTGAATTGTGCACAATCCCTATTCACTATCAATATCCTCTATGGCTCATCCCAATCTTTTATTCCAGTTTGGAATTTTGGTCCCCACTTTTCACTGTCCCATGACGTAAGCTTCCAGTACTGAAATGTGAAGACTTCAGCCCCTCTTCCTTTTGCTGCGTGCAGCCTTTTCATTTGGGATATGTTCTCTCATACCCAGATGATACATGAATTCAATGTTATGTATGTTCTTCCTCAAAAAAATGATAGAATTTGTTTTAGTCGTGAGGTCATTACCTCTCAGTGCTGACCGTTATAAGCACAGTGTTTCCTTCTAACTGTATCTATATGTATCCAATCTTATATCACAAACCCATTAAGGGTGGAACACCTTGTTTGAAGTTTACTCAGCATCAAGCCCACCAGAGTACTGATGCAAAACTAGGGCTCTTACTCTGGATTAATCTGTGCAAATCTCTACCTCCCAGCTAATGACGTAGGCAGCCTTTATATTCACTGGAGAAGAACTGGTATTCCTATGGTAATGAGTCATCTCTTCCTGAAGTAGTGATATCAAATAGATCGGATGAATTTCACCCTCAAAGTGCTTATTTCTTATTGTGGACTATAAAGAGGCTAGGATGACTGTCTCGTAAACAACTGAAGTTAGGTGAGATGAACCCCATCACTGGTCCCTGTGGTAACCTGTGCTGTACGTAAAATAAATCAAGATTTCAAGAGAATAATCAGGCTGCTTGTGGTAAATACAATAAGCCAAATTACTGGGTCTAAAAGGTGATGCAAGCAACCATAATTGCTCTTTAAAAGCATGCAGGCAAAGGTGGAATTGAAATAATGAACTGCAAAAAACAAAGAAAACTGCCTTTGCTGTTCACACTCAGGGCAGAGGTAATGCTGCTGATCAGCCATAATACATGGCTATCTACACCTAATTCAGTTTTTAAGGACAAATGAGAGTTTCTATATGAAACACACAACGAAAGTAAAGGATGCCTATACTCAGGATACAAGAAAAAAGAG
>JANHFX010023863.1:35443-57503 GCA_027560015.1 Chloroceryle amazona
AGGACAAATGAGAGTTTCTATATGAAACACACAACGAAAGTAAAGGATGCCTATACTCAGGATACAAGAAAAAAGAGCACAGCAACACTTGTTATCACCCAAAGAACAGGGGATGTTTGGGTGCGAAGGGAAACTCAGTGATGTGTGCAACATCAGAAAAAAAGAATCTCAAGCAAACTTAAGAATTGGACCAGTTTCAGAAGGTTTCTCACAAATCTCTACCTCCTCCCTATGTCAAAACTGCTGCTATATCACCTAGATTCATGTATTGACAAAAAGGACATCCTGGTAGGGCAGAATAGTGTAGAAGACCTTAGCATATATCTGGCCTTGCTCATGTACGTATTCATTTTGGTGATCCAAAAAATTTCCAGCTGGCTGCTTCTAAGTAGTCTTCCCATATATATCCTACCGGCAACATTTACGATAAAAATAAATAAATAAATGAAAGCAATTTCAAAGAGCCAGGAGATAAACACCGCTCTGAATAATTTCAGCTGTTACTGGATGATGTTGTCTGCCCTGGTCTGTTGGAACAGCTCAAGAAGCAGAAATAAAAAATGATTGCTGTGGTATCTGAGAGAGAAGCTTAAACAAATGTTGCCTGCACACAAAAAACTCCTCGTTTGAATATTAGCAAAGCTTTCAAAGGTTTTAAGGGAGAGTAAAGCACTTTTTAATGCCTTTTTCTTATTTATTTTATTTTTTTTATCTTTTGCTTTTACAGCAAAGAAGGGATTTTAATCTGTTGGTTTTATGGAAATTGATTTCACACGGCACTGTAAAACAAAAACCTTTTCTGGGAAACCTGCCAAAATGTCTGTCTGCTGAGGGGAAGTTTAACTGGAAAGCTTACAAACTGTTGAGGTTCCTCTAATGGTTTCTGAAGTACATAATACTTGAAGACAATTTTTATTAGCATTAACAGGTTAATTTGCTACATCAAATTCTTTTCCAGTTATTCCTGTAACCCTGATGCATTTGTATGAATCTTAAACCTTGGTTATTTACATGTCCATTTGGACTATCTATTTAACAGCATTGATTTCACCTCAGCATGTAGCTCCTCATCCTATATATTAAGCTCAGCTTGGAGTCAGGATAAAAAAAGGTGAAAGAGGTAATGTGTACATGTCTAGGAGAATGAACATGTGTGAAGAATTATTAATATTTTCAGTGAAAAGAACAAATCTTTTTGTGGGTTTACTGAGCTCTTCTGTTGATGACCTTATCCATGAGATGTCGTTTTTCCTTCAGAGGATCTCACAGTTCTTAGAGCAGCCATCTATGGACACATACTGTAGTAAGCTGCCTTGAAAAAGTCTTTTTTTTTTTTCCCTGTGGTATAGTCTGCAAGATACCAGCAATCAAAACTGAAGAATATTTTGACTCAAAGTTTATATTCAAACAATTATTTCCAGCAGTGATGTTTATCTTCTACGAATTTGAGCCTATGCCTTTTTGGCCTCTAACATTTTTTGGAATGAATTGCACGTTGTAATATGTGCTGCATTTTCTGTTTGTTTTGATCCTGCAGTGGAAGAATTAAATGATGCACTTCCTAGCTCTTCTATGGCACAGAATATTATATAATAATTTTCTGTTTTTTTCTCTCCTGTGGACAATTTTCTAACATCTATATGAGGTGACAGCTCTCACATAAGAAACGGATTTGCCTTGATAAATGTTAATTTAGATGTGTTATTGAAGAAATTCAGAAGAAATGTTTTAGGCTAGTTTCATAAAACATGATCATAGGATGGCTTAGGTCAGACATGACCTCAGAGATCATCTAATCCAACCATGGCAGGGACACCTCTCAACTAGACCAGGTGGCTCAAAGCCTCATCCAGTCTGGTCTTGAACACTTCCAGGGAGGGGTTCCCTTTGAGATTAAACTGCCCCAAAATGAGATAATACTTTTAAATTTTTTTCTTTCACTTTTTTTTTCAAAACTAAGACCTTTTAGGTTTTATTTCTTTTTGGTAAGCAAAACTTCATTTTTTCACAAGTTGTCGTTTATGGCAGAATGAGACCAAAAAATTAGCAGACTGGGATCTGAATCTTACTTGGGAAAAAAACAACTATCTTGCACCGTATGAAATGTTCAAACTGTAAAAAAAACCCAAACAAACAACAAAAAACTCCACAAACATCACATTTCTAATGACAAGAAATCATAATCTTGTGACTGAATGAGGAGTGGAAGTTCAAGAAATGAACCTGCATTCCATTAAAGCCAGATCCTATGGAGAAATCTCTTCTACCCTCAATCTCTTATGTATAAAATACTGCTAATTTTAAAAAATGAAGAATGTTAGCAAGTCCCATACAAATAACACAGCTCAGAATCAAACCCTCACATCCTCACTGACAGCACTATTTTCATTTTACCAGGAACTTTCTTCTATCTCTTACAGATCGGGAAATATATAAAGCACAACACTGATTTACCTCAATGTTTTACCTCAAAACATTAATACAGCTTTTGGCAAATTACTACTGGCATATGGCCATAGGGTACATGGATGGTCTGTTATTTATTTTTGAGAATAATATGTGGCCAGTTACAGATTGTGCTCCTCTAGATGTGTTTCTCTCACACGGACTTTCACTAACGTTACAATCAGTGATTGCAAAATGTTCTAGTCTTCTTGGGTAAAACTGGTAAGATTTATTAAACTAAAATCTGTAATGGAAGCAGATCTCTCTCTCTCTAGATCTCAGAGTCAGGGGCAAATCTGGTTTGAAATCACTAATGATTTGATTGCTGGAAAACATTGGTTCATTTGTGCTAGACTTAACCTTAGGTGCTATAAAACTTGAAAGCAGGTATAGTCATGTGGTGTTATTTAGTTTTGGATGTTTGGGGTGGTTTTTTGTTTGTTTGTTTGTTTTTTGTCTTTGTTTGTTTATTTTGTGTGGGGTGGCTTTATTTCCCCCCCTTGTTTGTTTATTTATTTATTTATTCTCAGGTTTGGAGGATTTTTTGAACATCTGACTCAGAAATAGTCAGGTTTTTCTTATGTGGCTTCTTGTCTGGTAGCTCAGGAGAATGGCATGTCAAAGTGGAGGTTTATTTGCAGACACCTAACGAACAGTAACAAATAAAAGAAAATTCAAAGGGAAAAAAACATCCAGTTATTGTTCAAGAGTCTTAGGAGAAAAACTACAAACCAGTATTCTTTCAATATGCATATTATGGAAGGAATAGATCTTTACTGCATAAATATTTAATTTTCTTTCTACAGATTAATTTATTTGCAAATAGGATGGAGAGGGAAAATAAGTCATGAACTTTACTACCCAGGATTACATCTCTGTCAGTTTCATCTATAAGCTGCCCATAAGTAGGTGCCAGCTACCTGCATTCCCTGCACCCACATTCTAGATGCACAAGGTAGTACAGCATGTGTATCACCTAAAGAAGTATCAGCCATGCTTTTGAGGAACAGGAGGATGTCTACAAATAAAAGAATTTGGGAAAGATAAAATTGCTTGAGGATGGCCAGGGTTGGCCTGATTCCTCAGTGCAGAAGAGCAGAGCAGAACTAGGTCAGGGCTAAAACCTTTAAATATACTGTGTCCCTTTGATTCTCTTTCCCCAGAGCAGAAACAGCTCAATCAGTACTCAGACTTAAGAATCAGTATTTATGTCTTGGTTTCTCCACCTGCAAAACTTGTATTATATTATTACTCCATCTCAGATGTCACTAAACTTTGTTTCTCATACCATGATTTAGTTGTGGGAAATTAAGAATTCAATGTTAACAGGTAAAATCCTGAAAGTTTACTTTGTTTTTCACAGAGATGTATCTATGAAAGCGGGGAAGAGAACAGAAAGTTGAGGAGAATACAGAAAAGCTGAAATTAATTCCCTTCCTTGTGTAAAAAAAGAGAAAACAGGTTTGCCATCTGCCTATGGTGATCTTGCTTACCTGCAGCAATTTCAAGTTTTGCCTTTTTTTTTTTTTCTTTCCCCATTGTTGTTTTGTTTTGGGTTGATTTTGTTTCAGATAGAAAATGTTTTCAGCTGAAGCCCAAGAAAGAGTCAAAGTAAGACTGTGGATGATAAGGTCACTGAGTGAGTTGGATTCTGCACAGCTCTCAGACAAAGCACAGCTTTGGGGAAAACAGTCTGCACAGACAGTAGCAGTCTGGTGCTGAAACACAGCTCTGACATTTCCAGAAAGTTTTAAGGGAAAGAAAGTATAAATCACCTGAAGTCACTGGATAAACTTGCAGTAGAAGACATGCCAACCAGATCCTATTGTCCACGCTGCTTAATAGGAAAGAAAACATACAGGGCATTGTTTTCAGTGTGGGAAACCATGTATTTGGGTATTCGTTTCAGAGATTATTGATGAGTTGTAATTTTACTTATGAAGAGTAGCATGGGATACCTCTTGTCAGCAAGGAATGGTGCAGAGGTCTATGCCATTAATGAAGTGGGTAACTATGTTTCTGGCTGTTTGCTTCCTAAATGAGTCCAGTATAGGAAAGGCACTGAGCTCGGAGCATGCCTGAGACAAAGTAGACCTGTACACCACAGACATGGATATTTCCCTTTGGGAAAAGCAGAAATCTTTCTTGAAGTCTAAACTGTGCTGGAGCAAAGCACCTTGTCTGACTGCTAATGTTGGGCTAATAACTGCTGTTTCCACTTAAAGACTGAACAGATACGAAGCTGGTGACAGGGAGCTAAGGGAGAAGTCAATACCTCAGGCCAGAAACCAAACTGATCTACACAAAACAGAAAACTGGAATCCAAAAACCCTAACTCCTCCTCACCTTCATCCTGCAACTATCTACTCACATTTAGCCTCTACAGTTTAGGTAAGAATAAAAAAAGTATTGAAGCAGTTTCGAGAGGCCAGTGTGTTCAGCAGGGGAGAACACTCAAACCTGAACATCGTACACTTTTTCTGTTTAGCTTTTGACAGGCTTGCTGGGATCATATTCTGTCATCCGGGGTAAAATGAGGTCGCCAGATGCAAGCCCTGCACTTTCCAAAGAGAACTGTCAGTTCTGTGTTAGGAGAGATGTGCCAGTCAAGACCAGCTCCCGATTCTCCCGCATTCTGAGAGTCTGAAAATACTGCTCTGTGATCTGCAGCTGCCAGAAGCAATCGGTGCAGACACCACCACCCTGCAAAGCAGCTGTCACTGCAGGAGAGCAGGCTTGCTTGCTTCTGCAGCAGCAATACTCGAGCACTGTGGTTTGCAAAGAGCACTGTGACAACATCCTGCTGGCCCTGGTGGAAGCATTTGGGTGTAGGACAAGATACAGGTAAGGGGAGAAGTGTTTTGAGTTGAGACAGTAGCTATCACAACCACTGCACCCTACATCCCTCACCTGCCCTGTTATTGCACTCCTGCCTGGTAAATCAAAGCTTTGGGCTTGGCCCTGAGTGGTCCAGCTTCCCCAGCCATTTCTGGGGTGCTTTTTAGAGAAGGCAAAGAACTCTAAAGGTCAAAGTGAGAATTTTTAACAAGGCTCTGGCCCAGTGCTCTGTAAGGACAAGTCAAAGCCACCCAGTCCTTTTCCTGCTGCTCAGAGTCCCCTCTGCAGTACAGAAAGATAGAATCATAGGATGGTAGAGGTTGGAAGGTACCTCTGGAGATCAGCGAGTCCAATCCCCCTGCCCATGCAGGGTCACCCAGGGCAGGCCACACAGGAACAGGTCCAGGTGGGTTTGAAAGTGTCCAGAGAAGGAAACCACAATCTCTCTAGGAAGCCTGGTCCAGGCTCTGTCACTCTCACAGTGAAGAAGTTTTTCCTCATGTTGAGGTGGAACTGCCTGTGTTTCAGCTTGTGACCATTAAGAGTTTCAGAGGGATATGGCTGCCCAAGAAGCCAAGAAAGGAGGTGATCCAAGCTCCAAAGCACTCTTGGTCATCCAGTATCTAGACCATGTATGATTGCTTTAGTGGTTACTGAGCTGGAGGTAAGTTGACTGCAGGTTCCTATGCAACCTCTCACCTTCTCTGTAAGTGCAAAAAGCCATTAGAAGCTGCCACAAATTGGGACCCTGTTAAAATGTAAATGTTATACTCTGTAGAAAAGATGAATTACAAAATTTTCATCCAGAATCTTGCAGTCTCCATTCAAAGAATGGATTTCACTCATTCTCAGTTTGTTAAGAGGTGAGGGCTTTCATAGTAGCAAAGCTAATGTAATATTTATTATATAAGAATTATTATCCAGGACAAACATCAATATCCAGATGTCCACTTGTCAAAGAACAGGAGGTAAAGGAGGCAGCCTGGCAAGGTTTGCCCAACAGGAGCTATCTGTGCGTGGTCTTGCTGGTTTCCCTACTGCCTTCACTGGCAACAGGGGGAACTCTGGAGAAGAGTATCTAATTTGCCAGCAGAGCTAACAAAACATGAAAAGCTGAGTCCACAGAACTTATATCAGCAGATCTCTGTGGTTCAGACAAAGTTGTCTTCCAGGAAAACTGAGGGCAACAGAAAATTTAATTTTTACATAACGTGTGATCTTTATTTTCAGAGTATGTCTAGAACTGTTGTTGTTTTACACTGAGGTCTATACATACGTGTAGAAGTAATATGTATATTCGTGTAAAGTATGTACTATGATGGGACAGTTCAAGGTAGCAAACTAAAACCCAGTGAAATACTGCATAGACATTTTTTCCAGACAATGTAACTATCTGATGTTTATTTTTCCTATAACATAACAAGACTTTCCAGTCATTCATGTTCTATTGTGTTAAAAAAATAAAGATCTGATTTCACAATTAAACATTTTTTGCTATATTCCTAGTAAATGCCAATGATAAGTGATAAGCAGGAAAGCTTTGAGCTGTGAGAAAAGTAAGTTTTAGTTGGCTGTTTTTTTGTCTCAAAATGCTTGGAGCTGGTATTTCTCTTACACTACTGTCTTCACCCTGATTTATATTTAGAGAATGCATGATATAAAGACTCTTTGGGTTTTGAATATTTATCAGGAAGAAGATAAATCCTCAGCATCACCCTTTAAAACGATTTTACTGGCTTAAGCAAATGAGATTCTGTATTGCGTTGTCAAAAATCTTTAGTCCATTTCATTAAGTAAAAATATTGTATACTTCATAAACGTCCACAAAAGCATATTTTAAAAGCTATAATAATCTGACTATGGAACTGCTGCTCATCATGCAATTTATGCCTAATAACAGTAACAAGTCTCTGTAGCCCCATTCATTAGAGAATAACAAAGCACTGAAAACAGTCATTAAGACCGATCACTATTAGTCTCTCATCCTTTTATATGGTAGAACAATGGACAAATTATCTGAGCAAAATTATCTGGTTAGAAGCAGCCTGTTATAATCTAATTCACTATTTAAGAAGTCAACACATAGCAGAAGAGAGATAGAGCAGTTTACCTGTAGTTCAGCGGCAAAGGGAGAGACAGAAACATCAGCCTGATCTACTTACAGGACTCATATCACTGTCACAACTCAGCCTCTTAAAACCTTAATTCATTTTGTGTCATTGTATGCAAGCCGTGCCTTTATACAAATGGAGAACTGAAGCAAAGATGTATTAAGTCAAAACATGAAACCTGAGAAAGAAAGAGTCCACAGGTTCATGTTTTCTTTCTGACACAGTGCTCTTTGCACAGTATTTGACAAGAGTCTCCTGGTCGTTTGGTAGGCAGCAAGGTGCTCGCTGTCTTAAGGGAAGCTGAACAATGCTGAACACTTGCCTTGGTTTTGGCTGGGATGGAGTTAGTTTTCTTCCTAGTAGCTGGTGTAGTGCTGTGTTTTGGATTTAGGATGAGAATAATGCTGATAGCACACATAATGTTGATAAAATAGGATGGTGTTTAGCTGTCTACCAGGTTAAACCATGGCAACACTGCATTTTTTTTCAGGACCAAATGAGTTCCCTCCCTCTCAGCTCTCTTTATCTCATGCGATGACAAGATTGGACACAAAGTAAATTGCCAGAAAGACCTTTGCTCCCCCTCGCCTGCTCTAAATATTAGAGGATATTGACCTTCAGCCCTGTTTTATTTGAAGAAGTTCTGAATTATTTTCTTGTCATTACGAATCAGCTAACATAAATCACACCTAACCCCCCCAGCAGCTAGTATTACACTGCTGCACGGCTAGTGCTGCAAAGATGATGCTGCAAAGGGAAATTCAACAGACTTATCCAGTATTGACTCATGCTAGACTCCTTCTAGCCATGTTAGGAATTATGGCAATGCAAAGAGGCCACAGATGAAGATTGGAGTCCAACTGTCCTACACATTTTACAAAACAGAGGGAAAACCTGTAAATGCTTAATTGCTTTTAGACCAAAAAAGAAAAACAGCCAAGGAGAAGAGAATTGTCACTTTCCTCGTGTTACAGATGGGGAACAGAAAGATGAAGACTTCAACACCTCTGAAGCTTTTCCAAAAGATTTTGCTAGTTTTTGATCAGACTCCTACTGTCTTATCAGGGGAAGGAGCCTGTGTCAGAGGCTGGCGCTAAACCCCAATCTACAGAATCCTAGCTCAGGATCAGAAAAATTAAATTAAATTATCCTCTCTGTTTCTCCTATAAGGAAATGAACTCCTAAGAGGAATCTCTCCTGCCTTTCAAGACATTTCTGTGTCCTTTACCTGATGAGAGGCTGGTGTAACGCCACCAGTGACGCATGCACCGTGACGGATATCACTGACAGGTGGAAATAGTCAAACATGACAGGAACATGGTGGTGCAGACCTCTTCGGGGGTGGAAGTGAAGACACAGTGTACGGCTGCTGATCATGGGGATCGCTGGAACATCTCTCAGTCTGGAAGAGAACGAGGTTTACAAGGGTTAGAGAAAGCTTGAGTTGTCACAGCCTGTAACATGCTACAGGCAGCAGACTGGGAGACAGCTTGAGGTGAATTTTTATCACTTCCCAGCTTCATAAAGGTTTACATATCTGGTGAGGATCTTGTATTGTAGTTGTGCCAGCATAAATATAAATGCAAATATAAATATAGATTAAAAATATATATAAATAACAGGTGTAGGTATATATAAAAATACTGCATAAAAGAAAAGTAGATGTGATGCAATACCAGTTTCCACTGGTGATTGTGCTTAATGTTCACCTATTCACTAGTTCTGGTGATACAGAATCATAGAATGGTAGGGGTTGGAAGGGACGTCTGGAGATCAGCAAGCCCAACCCCCAAGTCAGAGCAGGGTCACCCAGGGCAGGCCACACAGGAACAGATCCAGGTGGGTCTTGAAAGTCTCCAGAGAAGGAGACCCCACAGCCTCTCTGGGCAGCCTGCTCCAGACATCAAGAACTAAGTAGCAGACTGCTTGGCTCATTTGAGTGTTCACAGCCAGGACAGCTCGCTACTTGTGATTTTCAGTGTAAGAACAATCAACTCCAATCTGTGAGAGAAACAGTCCCATGTCAGAGAGCTGAAAATATTCAGAGTACTTTTCCAGATTGCTGATCTTCTGAAAAAACTTTTTGTAGTAGGCCAAAAAAAGAGTAGGTGAAATAACTGAAGAGAAACGATACAAGTTGAACTGGCCTCTCCTTTTTTTCAGTCAACTGAAAACAAGGCTTCAATTTAAAGTTTGATTAGAACTATTCTGAAATAGGTTTCCTAGTGTGCAGTCAATCACGTGACATCTGAGTCACCTATAAAGGAAGGAAACTGAGATGTAAACTTGGAGCATGTATAAGCACATCCTTCCAGTGCAAGTGAAACTCACTTCTAAGGAACTGGTTTACATCATTAAAGACCCTTCTTAAACCAGCTGTTTCCCAGAGCTAAGAAAAACAATGCTAAGATGGTTGAGTATGGTGCATGGTTATTCCCAAGAATTGTGTTCAATTAAATTTGCAGAATATCCTTGTCTAAAAATCACGCCTTTTGTTTATAGTAAATCAGATGAATCATTCAGATAACAGAAATTAAATGTATGCACAATTTTGTAACCTGAAGATTTCAGTTCTTTTTATTCTTGGCTAGCACATAATGTTTGCTTTTTCTCTTCTAGACCCATCAGCATCACAGTTGATGACTGATGGTCCAGTCCCATCTGCCTGAGAGAACAAGTTTTGACTTTTTGTTTCTTGAAGAAAAAGAAACATGTTCTTGAGATTCGTTAAGGTGCCCTCTGGATATGAATAAAAAGCACGAGGCAGCCTTATCATGAAATACAGCTCAGATGATTTAACTGCACCGAGTCCCACCACCCATAAATGCTGCTGAAGTCACTGGAAGCCTTTTCTGTGATTCAGTGAGGCTGAATAATGTCTGGGAACACACCTTCTGTGATGTCTCAGGAAGGGATGCTATTCCCACTTCACCTAAGATTATGGGATCAAATGCAGTTGGAAGAAGTCTAATTCAATGGGTAGACTCTTTCCTCCTAAAATATAAAGACAGCTTTTGTTCTTAATGCAAGAAAAGTGCTTAGCATGTTCATACATCCATCTTCTGCCAGAAAATACTTCATTGTCTCCTGAGATAAATGAATTCCTGAACACAGCCCCTACTCACATGGAGGTCAGCGATGATATTCCCTTCGACTTTAACAGCAGCAGTGATAAAGCAACACTTCACAACTTTGAAAACCTCACACTTAGAGGAAAAAATGTTGTTTCTTTAAAAAGGAGTATGAGATACACTCTTCAGATACGGAAGAGGAGAAACAGAAAGACTTCAACACTGAGGCAGAGAAAAGACTTATCAAAGCTATCCCTTTGTCCAAAGGACTCTCACTTCACCAAAGTAATTTCCCAGTTGAACAAACCCCTGCATTACCATTTAAAGTTTAAACCAGCACTTACTGTTGTTCGTTATCAGTGAAGTGCAGGTCCAACTTGAGCTGAAAATCTGCCTCACTCAATGCATCTTCCACCTGCAAAAAAAGAGAAAGGCCAGGTTACCTTTATAAGGTGGCACCTACAACACTGAAGGAAAAAATGGGGATGGATTTGTCTGAGAAGAGCAAAGGCAAATATTTTCTGCAATAGCAGCACCCCACCACAGTGGCAGAAAGGAGCAAAGGTGACAACAAGTCGAGATAATTGCTGAAGAAGTCAGAGGGAACTAGAGCAGTCAGAGGTGTAATCTGCTGCCAGGTGTCAAAGCAAATCACTCCACACACATAACCAGAGTGCACAGAGCACTGCATTCGTTGGATGTTTGCTCTTTGCACACCGAGAGGCAGTGGAGAATTTCTGAAGCTGCATTCCTTCAGTGAGTGAGCATTTGTTTGGATTATTTTCTCAGCTGAACGAGAGCAAGGACTTCCGGTTACCTACCTGTAACTAATGCAAGGTTCAAAGTTTACAATTTCAGCCAATCAGAAATGGCTCAAATAACTCTTAACAATTTCTGATATCTCATCATTAGCCTTTGAGTCTGTTTCTCAGCAAACTGAGGCTTTCCTGCCACCCAGTCATTCTGGAATTCATAGATTCATGGAGGAAGTTTCTCATTGATTCTCATTTTCTTTCAAAATTCAAAGGCTGTTGCTTTTAAGGCTTCAATTAACAGAAGTTTAACTGTTCAGTGTTGCAGGATGCTGAACATTTTTATAGATGGCACAATACAGCTCACCAAAAACACTGAGAATATGATGTGCGATCATGAGCCAGCTTATTAGTACCTTCATCTAATAGGTCCCACCAGAAAGATAACCCTTCTTTTATCATCAGTAAAATACTTCAATTGGATTTTGTGAAACAGAACATGAAGGCAGCTGTCAGTTCAGTACCTTCACCTGGATCTACATTGCATAATGTATTCCAGGGTGGCACAGTTAAACTGTAATCAATGGAAACAAATAAATTAGAATGGAAGAACGATTAAGCTGCCCAGCATTTTTTCCTTCACTTCTTTCCTTCTCCTGCAATGTAGAATTAGTAGAATAAAAACATTTTTATTTTTATCAGACTAAATGGAAACATGAACAAAAAATTACTCGTCTTATTACCAAAATATTTTTTTTTTCTGTGAGCAGAAGCATCTTTTATTGTTGCACCACAGTAAGACTTTTTTTTGTGGCTTTTTTTGCCACAAAAAGCTGAGGTGAGACTTCCAGGCTCTGGTTTTTGTCAGTGGAAAGCAACAAGCAGATGCATGCAGTGTGCTGACCCATCGTGAGGTACAGAGCAGAAAAGGGTTTCTGTTTGCGTCTGTCTCTTTCCATTGACAATAGAGAGAGCCTGGAGGAATATCTGGGTCTATAAGCAATTAAATGTTAGATGGCTTAAATTAGGGAAGATTAATCCTATTTTCTTGAGCTTCTTAGAATCTTCTTAACAACAAACTATACTCAAAATGCAGTCAAGGCAGTGTCAGAAGCATCTAGCCTACTCTGACAGGTAGGATTAATAAAATATGTAACATAAACCGTGTTTAGCTAGGTTATCCATAGTGAAACTCCATCTACAGTACATCTATTTCTGTTGAGGCAAGAAAATCAAGAGTCAATTTGACAACATTTTCAACAATGTAAAATTTAAACCCTTCTGAAGTAATCTGATATTTCTTCTAGCGTGACCACGGGGACGGAGATGTGAGGAGAAAATTCCAGCTTCTGTTCACTGAAAAATGTGCTTTCTCTTTTTTGTTTTGTCTCAAAACCCCCATAAGTTTGTCTTTCAGAAAAAAAAAGACTTTATCCTTTTTAATGGGTTGTCACTAAAAACTCAAAATTGCTGGCTGTTGCAAAGGAGATAATCATTATTGAAGCTAGAGTCTGAATTTAAATGAGGAATTCAAGTCAGGCATAGGGCTTCAGACAAAGCAAAACTTATCCTTAAACAGAGGGGATGAAATTTTGGGTATGTGCCTAATACTGCTGAGTACCTCCAACTGTCACTGAAATCTGTGTTTAAAACAAGTTCAATAGCTAGTGACAATAGCTCAAAACACCTTGAGGCAACGAACAGATGTCTGAGGGACTTAGAGATAGTCGTCACTGCATGGGGTCATGCCTTGAGGTGCATGCATAGGATATTTTTCATCCCCAAAATGAATTGAAATCAGACTGCTCTGAATAGTACAAAAGCCCACATAAAATCATATCACAGTTCTTGCTCCAAAAGTGACACGTTTTCCTTTGTAAGACAAGGGAAAACTGGACAGCTGTTCAAAAATCACCAGTCTCTTCATGAGAAAGTATCATTAAAAGGCTTCTGCACGAGTTGAGACACAACAGAATTGCATACAAGGATTAGATGAAACCAGTTGCTCTACAGCTTTGATATCTGCTGGACTCTCCTGTGTTTTACCTTTTTTCACTTATTAGAACAACAGATGCATAACATCCTTTAAATGGGAAAAAAAATGAAATGGCCTTTCCATAGTTCACATGGAAGTGCATGGAAATTTCTATCATTCCTCAGTCTCCTGCATGAAATAATATTGTACATAAATAAAATATTGGTTGTGTATTTTAGCACTACTGGGATGATTATTGTGTTTTCACAGTTGTTATTTACAGACTATAATTTTCCAAAAGTTTGCTGGACTATGAGATTACTTTTTAATTTGTTTTAATTTTTGTGTGTGTGTGTGAAGAAAAGTTTTCAATTTCCACACCAACCTACTTTACTAATTAGCCTGCAAAATTTCTCTGGAATATAATTACTGTTGGACTGGCTAAGCCACGCAATGTCCTCCCAGATATTCTCTGAAGGGTCTTCCAGTGTTTTACAAAGTTTTTTGACCTCTCAGCTGTGTTAATGATTAAAAGCACAACTCATGAAAAAGAAAAGAAAGATCTGTGTTTGTGGAAATATATTAATACTAAACAAGGAACATTATTCTGTTCTGTAATATTCCATACACCCAAATAAAAGTAAGGGAAATTCAGAACATCTGATCTTTGATAAATATTACTGCATTTCACACACTGGTCTTGTCTCCAGTCAAAAATAAAATAAATAGACATTTCTGAACAGAAACATCAAAAGCTTTCTTTGATATACTACACACATTTTATTCTTGTTTTCCCCCTAAAATAAAACATGACTGAAATTAATTTTGTCATTTCTCATTTGATTAATTCTTCACTCTTTGAATCATCTTAACGTTATTCTGCACTTCCCTGTACATCAATTTCTGCCTTGTGGAAAGTAGGTCTGCAAATTGAGTACCCTGTTCTCCATTGCTGGGATGCGCCTACATTTCCCCTGGTGCTCCCCTCTTGGGCCTCATAGCTTGTGCAGAATGACCCCATGTTCATCTATCACCACGCAGAATTTTCCAGAAGGTGCTGCAAGAATTCATGCTGTTTCCTAACCTCTGCCTGTCTTGCCAGAGGGCTGCGCTGATGGGGAAATGCATTTTATTAAAACCTGTTTGGAATCTGTACAATAGAAAATATTTGTGTATGAAAAGTAAAAGCATTGTTTACAATAAAAAGTATATACAAAGCAAAATGCTCCAATTGTTTGCAATCAAGTGCAGCATTTCAGTTTTGAATTCTAACTTTTCAGCTTTACATTTACATCTTCAGTTTCACTTTTAAGAGCTGTTCTAACTGAACTACCCAGTGGTCATGGGATGTGCTTCCAGAAAACGTAACCATTTTGCAAGAATGTGAATCTGAATGATTTGAACCCTTCTCACTTAAATTTCCCTGGAAAATACAAAATCTAATATACTGTGATATCCCAGCTTGCCTTATTCTGTCCTCTTCCTGCTACTAAATTGTCCCTGAGTGGAGCCAGCAAGGAGACAGACAAGTTACCTGTTTTATTGCTTGATGAAAGAGGCAGAGCTCCTTCTTTAATAAGAATGAAAGCAAAAGCTTCTGAAAATAAATTAGACTTCTTTGTAACACTAAAGGCTGCTTCAGCCCTTCAATATTGTTTCCTATGAATTCAAAGAATGCTGCATTCTGGGATAATATAGAAAAATGCATCTAATAAACCAGAGAGTTTTAAAGCACCATTTATACAGTGAAAGGTATGCTTAGTGCCACTTCTAGGTGGGTAATTGAGGTTTACTTCATTCAATGCCAGACAAAAAACAGATGTATTTACATATTTAAGCTTATCCGGGGTTATGCAAGAGTTGGGGTAAAAAAACCCCAACCCAACAAACATAAACAAAAGCAGTAGCAAACCTAATCGGGACATTCACATTGGGGTTTATTCTTTGGGAGTTTTTTGTATTGAGCCTGTCTCAGCAACCTATCTCATCAACAGAATGACCATAGCTCCATGAGGAGAAAGCAAACTGCTCCCTTACAGACTGTTATAATATTTGAGAAGTCCAGCTCTGAGAGCATAAACTACACAGAGCATAGGAACTCAGTACTTCCATTACCCAGTCTTAACTTCCTTGTCTGTTCATCATAACTTCCATTTACAGAAAAAGCAGCAGATATTTCACCCTCAATCAAAAAAACCTCACCACAGCACACGAGTGGCACAAAAAGGACTTGCATCTGTTGTACTTTAAATGAGTTAAGATGTGAACAGAGATAATATTTAAAACACTTCACAGATATCTCAGTGTTTCACCACCATTTCATCTGATTCTTCAGAGTGTCTACAGCAGCTCATCTGGGACCAACAGACCTGTTTATCCTCTTATTGCATGCCCATAAAACCCAAAGCAACTTCACCAAACAGAGATAATGGAGTTTTCTCCATGCAAAATTATTGTGTAGGTATAGAAGGGGGCAGCTGCTCTTTTCCTAAGGGACCTCTTATGAAAGGAGAAGTGTGATGCCCACAGCATGTCAAAAGTCAGAAGAAGTTGTAGCTGTGAGGAATCTTTTTTTTTTTTTGGTCAGGTACAAAGCTTTCCTGAATATTAATGCAAAAATCATCAGAAATCATCCTTGCTCAACACACTGGAAACTGCTCTAATTTGAGGGGAGGGACTTTTAATCAGAGATGTTCCACTGAGGAATGGTAAAATTAATATTCAATTAAGCATGCTGGAACATTTTTCTAATGAATATTGATAAACCTACATTTAGTAATTTTTCATATCAACACAATACAACAGTGTTTAGTCCTCTGGGGAGGAGTAAATAGATGACACTATGTTAAAAAAAACCCTCCAGCAAACCAAAACACCAGGAAAAAAAGTAGGAGGGAAAGGGAAGCATGTGAAATAAGCTGAAATTAGCTTCTCCAGCTGTTTTCATCTAGCTCTACGGATACCCCATGTATAGATGGGTGGAAATAGAACAAAGCAGAAATTTTAAATCTCTTCAAGCTCAAATGGAAACTTATACAAAGCAGGACAAGCGAGCATCTCTGCCTCCAATTTCTACACACAGTGTTTTGATTCACACTGGCTGTTTAACTTAAAAGAGCCTATTTTTGATGGCATGCTGAGTTAGCAAAACCAGCTGGTGTCAAGTGTCGCTCATTATCACTGAGAGCAAGGACCAGTGCCATCTATCTTGTACCAGTCCTTAAGCTGGCAAAGTGCAGTGATAGACACTGGGCCTGGGTGTCATTCTATGACACTTTCTCCCCTTTTTATTTACAAGTCCAGTAAAACAGTACTCTCCATACACTAAGATTGCTCCTCTCCTGTAGCTCCTGGGAACAGGCATTACCACCAGAAGTCATTAGCTTCACATCAGTAAGAGGAAGCCAAAGGTGCCCTACAAGATGGGTGGTTCAGATCAGGTACTTCCCTTGTGTGGGTGCTCGTGTTGCCAACTGGGGAGAAGGATCTCGGTAGGAATCCGTTCTAGCTGAGACAAGATGGAAAGCAAAGGGGTTATATGTGGACTATAGGGAGAGTAAGCTCCAGCAACTCTGCCATGTGCTCAGGGTGAGGAGAACTTTGCATGGTGGAAACGGACTGAGTAGCTTGGTCACAGTATTGTAACTGCCATAGCAAAATCCAGTCACAAGGAGAGGCCAGGAGGAGAAGACAGCACTAATGGATGGTAAAAGATGGTCCTAGCAAGATGCAGAAGATTCCTGGTTTTCTTAGGTGAAGTTGATCTACACAGATCTGTTGAATGAGTGATCTAGTGCACAAATGACAAATTATAGCTGATGAACTGGAGTTTCTGATGTATTAGTGTATGTCAGCATCTTACTCTGCTGGAAAGACAAGGTGTACACTGCTTTAGAGAACAAGGAGAGTGCACAGGGTCTATCAGACCTAATGCAGATTTTTACAGTGTCAGCATTTACAAATGAACAAATCACCTCAGGCACCCTTGTCAGCAGAGGTAATGATGGAAACAGGACAGTCAATCCCCTTCTAATGCAGATGCTGGCATCTGGACAGATAAATCATGCCTTCATCTCCATCAGCTGCACTGATGAGACCTGTGACAGCACAGGGACCCCATGACAACTTTTCAAATGGAGATACCTACGCAAGGGACACCTAAAGTTGCTAAGAGAAATCCCAACCCTCCTGATTTTTAGGTGCATCGCAAGACAACTCACCCTTTCGCCATCCAGAAGCAGGTGCACTCTGAAGTTCATTGATTCATTAAGAATGATCTCTTCATTTCTGTACAAAATCTGAAATATTCTGCTGTAAACGTTGTTTTCATGAACGCAGGCGGAGCAAAGGCTGGAATCACCTGCACAAAACACAGACAGACTCCTGGTGTGATTTCTGCAGGGAGATTTTTTTTTTCTCCTATGTTTTCACTTCAGGATTATCTAGGCCAGTTGTATTAGTACTTGTCATTAACCACTTGCATTCTGAATAATTAATGGCAAGGGAGCAGATCATTCTTCTGAGTTGTAGCTTCCTAAGCACGGTATTCAAAGAAAATGAATGTTAAACTGTAGGCAGGCTGGATTTCAAAATGAGAATAGCTGACATTGTGACAGCACTTACTCTATTGACTTTATTTCTAATGAAAGCTAAAGCATCACATGTCTTCTAGGAAGGTTTGCTACCCAGCACCATGAGGGGACTGTGGGTGTTCACCTCTGAACCTTCATCTTTTATCTGCAATGGGCACCGTTCAGAAGAGGGGGTTTTCATGTCAGCTCTGGTGCTCCCAGAAGTTACTACCTAGGAGGGGGGACAATAGCCAAGGGCAGATCTTGAACCTCAAAGTGCAAAGGCATCTTAAGTTAAAATAGAGTAAAAGCAAAAAGTAGCTAGTTTTTCAAGATGCCAAAAGTCCCACATAATCCTTCATGCCCTTGATCCATGTGAGTGCTGCCAATTTGGCCCATACAGTTGGGATTCATCTGAGGAACTGAAGAACCAAAAAGCCTAAACTTCTCCACATTGAATTCAGACAGTCTGTAACTTTGTCTGCATGCTGATGTATCACATCAGTACAAATGAACTTCATATAAACTCAGGTACAATTTATCCTTCACAATTTTTAGGTGCCTCCGGTGTAAGTATTTTGTTTTGCTTACAATGGAGCCTATGGAATTTAAGACATCATTCATCTCACCCCAAAAAAATAGTATATGCTTTAGACAGAGGCAAATTTTTGCTTCAAGTGTACCGTTTATTGAGTAATTCTTCTACTAACAGAAAAGCAGTGTGACTTCCTTAGCTGTACAAACTCACATTGGAGGCAACATTTACTACACTGAATTCCTTCCAGAGAAGCCTGTCCTGATTCTGTGACTACTTAATGAACAACTGGGCACCAGAGTCAGGTACTTTCAAGTTGTATCCTGGCTATCAATCAGAATCCCCTGTTAATTTTACTTCTATAGCCCCTAAGCAAACAAATTTTACTCAGAGCTAGTTTTGTTCCTTTTCCAGCATTCAGTGCTGTAGGAATCTGATTTTTTGAAATATAGTCCTTTAGCAAATGGCATTTTGGAACTCTCCTGACACGGTGTGCTTAAGAAAGGTGCAGCAGTATGAGTCCTTCCAAGAGAGACAGATATGTGATGATCATCAGGAAGCCAGCAGGAACATGCTTTGTATAAAGAATAGCTTCTGAGAAGGTAATTCTGGGAATTTGGGTCTTTGGAGAATTGTCTTGAGTCTGTGAGCTTAGTTAAATTAAAGGCCCAGGTCAGAAAATGTTAGGATTGCTGGCTTGTCAAGGGTTCCAAATCAGGACAAGTCTATTATGCTCTGCTAAAGCTAGTGCTTTGGTTTTCAGTGTAAGAACCATACATAATTTACAATCAGAAGTCAGTGAGTCAAAACTGATAGAGGATTAAAGATTTCCTGAGTTAGGTTAGGGGGGAAACAGAATAAGAGAAAGGATTTAAAAAAAAAAAGTACTAAAAGTCGTGGTAGAGGAGTGAATGGAGTTTCCTCATTATAATGATTATTTTTTGTGGTGTCAGTATTGTGGAACTGGTATAGTGCAGACCAAGTACCTTCTCGAAAAAAAATAAATAAAAAATTATCATATATGACAAGGGAAAGAATTGATGAAATATCAGTAAGACCAATAAGACTTAGGCTAATTAATTAGCAGGACTGTAGTGCTGCCATCCAGACTACATTCAAATCATTTTACTGACTTTAAGCAAGGACACCCAGGAACAGCAGAAGTGTTTCACTCTGCTATTGCCTTCCCATCACACATCCTGCACAACAAGTACACATACAGTCCAGGGAGCCTAGATAAATACACAGTTACTTCTTTGTGCTACAGTAGCTTAGGCTAGAATGTTTCAGCGTGATTAGCTCTTCAAAAGCACGCAGTCATATTCATTTTAATTTAAACCTCATCATATTAGAAACACTGCAAAAATCATATTAGAGGTATAATGTATTCTTCTTCCTAGCTGGCAGACAAAGGAAGCTTTATGTTATTTGATTTGGATATTGATATACTGGTACTCTTCTAGGATAGAAAGTTTAATGTAATTTTCCTTTCAAACATACTCCTGTGCAGACCACTCCTAGTGTGTAATTGCTTTAGGAGCTAGATTTGCAAGGTGGCATAAGGAGTCATTTCTCTTGTTGGAAAGGTCAAAGACATAGAATCATAGAATCATCAAGGTTGGAAATGACCTTCAAGATCATCAAGTCCAACCATCTACTAAACATTATCAGGACCACTAAACCCTGTCCTGAAGTGCCACATCTGGATGTCTTTTGAACCCCTCCAGGGATGGTGATTCCACCCCCTCCCTGGGCAGCCTGTTCCAAGGCCTCACCACTCTCAGCAAAGAAATTTTTTCCCAATACCCAACCTAAACCTCCCTGGGCAGACAGTGTTGTTCCTTAGCATTGTCTCAAATCAGTGTGTGGATATGATACGACAGGGACAAAAATTGCTAGGCTTTAATCAGAGAGATCTAACTTTGCAGTTATCTGTGAGGGAACTACAGCAGATGAGTGCCTGATCATCTCCTAAACACAACCCATCCCTGACAATTTCAATGGCCACAGTCTGCTGCTTTCTCTCTTAAAAATATGACCTAATGCTATGGCAGGAGTTTTCTCAGAAGAGAGATTGGCAGCATGAAGGTGTCTTAGTGATGGTGACACTAACACAGGCATCCTGCCTCTCAAACCAAAGGGGAACAACATCTCCATAGGTATTGCCCTTCAGGCCATAGGAGTCACTGATGTATTCTGTGGTTTAAGATACAGACAGGGACCAGGCTGTATGACTGTGCTGGAGCTTCTTTTACTAACTGGAAGAGGCACCTTCACCAAACACACTCTTTAGTCTACTCCATAAACACATCATCATCGTGAACACAAACTCCCTTGTTCCTGGGATACCTTCTAACACTCATGTCTGTCTAATCCCACAGATTTATCTTCTGACAAACAGTGGCAATAAGGTTGGCGTTTGCTACAGCTGACATTGTTCAGAGAGCATTGCTGGCAGGAGACATAGAAGATGTACCCCGGGGTTCACACAAGCACCTCTGTCCTTTGGGACAAAGAAGGGAATGGTGTGAGAGAAAAGATTGAAATGATAGGCTTTCCCATATCTCTTTGTAGAGATGTTATGCAAACAGCTCTGAGCTAGGCCTGCATTGCTCAGCGGTCACATGCAGTCCATGGAAGACAGATAGTGTGTGGAAACTGCTGGGAGCTCTCACTCCCTGGTGAGAGCTGGAGCCAAGACTGTATTGACCTGCATTTAGCTGTTTATTCCACAGTTTTGAAGGCTTGAGCCTTGGTTAAGTCAACAAGGAAAGTCTAATTATGTGATAATGAGTTTTTGCTTTGTGAATTTCCTTGTTAGGAGAGGTATTTATGACAACTGCAGTGTTCCTTAAGCCAGAAGGAATCTTATTTCCCTCTCTCCTCTTCCTAAGTGGGTATTCCACTGACTGCTTGTTTTCTTTGGGTTGAATAGGTCTCCAAATGATCTGGGAAGTGAAAGAGCTCTCAGGGCTGTAAGAACCACTGCAAGCATGAACAGGACAGTTGTGCTCCACAAGTATTCATTCAGAAGAATGAAAAGCCCATTGCTGCATCTCTCTCTTTCTATTCTTTCCACAGGAGACACGCTGCTGTCCCACCACTGTCCTTAGCAATCCCTTTACAGACTACTGAATAATGGCATTTAAAAAAAGTAATAGAAAAGAGGCTCTTTGCAACTGTGCTCACTTCCATACACATAGCATAGGCTACCTGTCCAGACCAGTCAGTCTATCATGTCCTGCTTTCCCACTGTCTCCACATCCAAACTACCAACTCCCCCAGATACACTCTACCTAATCTTCCCACCTGGAAGATTAGGTCTCCTATAGATGGAGATTCCTAAATGTTATTGGAGCACATCACAGAGAAATTATTCATCTCTTTAAGGAATCAGTGAGAGGCTTTGTTATTTAGATCCTGGAGGCCTCTGTAAAACATCTGTCCAGATAATCTTACAAGAAAGGACCTGATGGGTAGGTGACCCGTAACCAAATTTGCTACTTATCTTCAGCTTAATTTAGTGAGAATATAACCTATATTGTTCTGATGACCACTGCCAGGAGGAAGGTGCTGGGGGGGATGGTGGTGGGTGCCTGTCACAGATGTGCAGAAGACCCTGAAAGATGGAATAAAATAGAGTAGAACAGAAAGGAATAGAACAGAAAGGAGAATAGAAAGGAAGAGAGAAGAGGAGAAGAGAAGAGAAGAGAAGAGAAGAGAAGAGAAGAGAAGAGAAGAGAAGAGAAGAGAAGAGAAGAG
>JANHFX010023863.1:67402-77464 GCA_027560015.1 Chloroceryle amazona
GGTGACCCTGCTCTGGCAGGGGGGTTGGACTCGCTGATCTCCAGAGGTCCCTTCCAACCCCTACCATCCTATGATTCTGTGTTGTTCACAGAAGGTGTGCAGACAACAAGTCATGAGTTGAAGGAGCTTAGCAGCTAGAGACATTCAGAACTGAAGAGTTTATCCATACAGCATGACAAGTTTATCCATAGAGCATGACAATCAGTTTCATGCAGAAGTTAATATTTAACTGTTACAGACTTTCTGGACAGACATTTTGGAAACTACAACTGATATTCAGTAGTTTTCTACCACATTGTTCTTCCTTGTGCTACTACTCCCTCCTATTTTGTTCCGTGCACTGAAGTCAGGTACTTCCCCCTTGCGTTGCCTACCACATGTCTACTTTATATTTTAAATCACATTTCTATCTGGACAGTTATCTTCAGTAAGTAAACAGCAGCTGAGGTTTGACACATCAATCAAGAACAGCAGATGCAAATTTTTCAGACAGCTCTTCAAGAATTTCCATCACATTTCCTCTCAGCCCATTTGTGAGCCAGCCGTTGTAATGATAGTCAGAGCTGGAACAATCTTATCTTGGGAAGGGAATGGTAAAAGGCTATTGCAAGACATAACAAAATAAGCTTGAAATAGAAGACAGGCACAGTCAGAGAGGTGTTTAATCAGGGTTTCGTGAAGAGTTTGTGCTCCTCCCTCACTTATTAGAAAAATACAGAGTTGAGAAGGACAAAATAAAACCACGGCACAAATGCTATTCCTGTGCCAATGACCTCAGCACTGAACTTGAGACTAGAAACTCCTGTCCCAGATTTATCAAGACACTTGGTTTGTGGTACAAAGTAAATTTCCTGCGACTGCATTAAAATCCTGGGTCCATATTCTTAAAGAAGGATTATTAACACACACCTCCTCACCCAATACTCTTCTACACCCAAATCTGGGCAAAGGCAAAGTATCCTGGTTCTCCAAAGCATTGTGCAGCCAGCACATCTTTCTGGAGCCAGAGATGGTTGGTAGAAGCTCAGGACTTATGGAAAGGTGCTCAGATCAGCAAACTAGCACCAAAATAAAACAATTATTCTTTGTTTTTCTTTGAAAAGCATTATTTCTCTGTTTTTTCTTAGTTGCAGCTGAAGTTCTGCAGAGGATAAAGGCAAGAAGGCCCTTTACAGGATTGAATCCTGCAGAAACTGTCTAAATCAGCCAGAATTAGGTCTGAGCTGCTGATTGAATCTTAATACCTACAACCAAATGAATAATTTAAAGCATATTGACATCAACACCTGGTAACTGTTTGTTTAATGGCTGAAATTACTCAAATTTAACCCCTTTTCCTTCATACTTTCAATACGGAGTTTTGATGTCATTTTGAGAGATACTCTGTCAGGAAAAGAAACGTAAGTGTATCAGTTTGAAGAAAAACTTAATCTCAAGCTGGGTCAGCACCTCTGAATAGAGCCTATGTTGGAATGGCAGCTCTTTCTACAGTGCAGCTGTGCTTTTCCTGCTTGAGAATGTTGTTGAATCAGTTACGATTCTGGGAGCTCTCTCAAAATATATGAAAAATAGATGGTTTACAACTCAAGCCTGCAGGCTTTAAAAAGCAATCCCTACTGGAGCGAGTTTGCTTCTTTTCTGCCATAGTCTCCTAAGGTGTAGGAAGGTGAAACAATTCCACAGGTTGTCCAGAGAGGTGGTAGATGTCCGATCCCTGTAAACATTCAAGGTCAGGTTGGACAGGGCTCTGAGGAACCAGATCACTGCAGGGGGGCGTTAGACCAGATAAACTTAAAAGGTCCTTTCCAACCTTTCTCTGGAGACTTTCAAACCCCACCTGGATCTGTTCCTGTGTGGCCTGCCCTGGGTGTTCCTGCACTGGCAAGGGGGATTGGACTCGATGATCTCCAGAGGTGCCTTCTAACCCCTACCATTCTATGATTCTATACCCTGTATTCAGATTGTCACAAAAATTGCAACAACAAGGGATACCTGATCATCTGGTGAAAAACAGAGGAGACACTTAGATCAACTCTGTCAGATTTGTTACTCATCCTTTAGTTTTCCCCTTGTTTAACTCTACCTTATTATCTTTTAACTCACGTGTACCGAAATAAAAATACCTCTTTCCATACTTCCCTGGGTTTACATTCACCATTTTCTTTTGCTGTATAGTCATTATAGAGTTTCTATAGTCACTATACAGTCATCATATAGTTTTGCTGAGTATAGTCATCAGGCTTTTGTTTGCAACCACCACGCAAGCCACCTCACAGACACAGGCAAGCACTAAATTCAGTTCAATTCACTTATATTTTCATTAATTGGCTGTCTAATGTGAAATGTATCCATAAGACCACCCATAGCCAGCAACTGAATGCTATGTTAGGGAGCACTCTCTCTTCCCAAGATGCTTGTCACTAATGAGCTTCAGCTTCCTTCCTTGCATAAACCAATTTCCTATTCCACATTGCAATTATGTAAATGGAGGTGAAGCTGCTGAGAAATTCCATCAATTCCTCTCATCTCATGATTAAAAAAAAATGTAATTAAATAACTTTCAGTTCAGTCTGGGGAAAAGATTTGGCTATCCAAAATAAAAAGAAATAAAAAGAGATTTAACAAGTACATTTTAAAATGACTTTTCCACCTCCAGGTGGGAAATTCATTGTGGAAATTCATCTTGCCACATGGGAAGTTCATTGTGGGAAACTGTCAGATTTCTTTTGCAGCCAACTGCTGCCAAAAGCAGACACTGTGCAACGTACACAGGGAGCAACATTCTAGATTAAACCCACTTGGTAGGGCATGAAAGCCTTCAACGTTGTTGGAATGACTTAGAGGCAATCCATTATGTGAGTTTTTGTAGCCTTCACATCCTCACGGTGTGAGTTCTTCACGTTCTTCTACAATGCAGATGGTAGATAATCACAGGTATCACAGGGTGTCAGGGGTTGGAAGGGACCTTGGAGATCTTCGAGTCCAACCCCCCTGCCAGAGCAGGATCATAGAATCTAGCACAGGTCACACAGGAACTCAGACAGGCGGGTTTTCAAAATCTCCAGGGAAGGAGACTCCACAACCTCTCTGGGGAGCCCATTCCAGTGCTCTGTGACCCTGACAGTAAAGAAGTTCCTCCTCATGTTAAGGTGGAACCTAATAATGTTCGTGCCCCTTTTACAGGGGGGAACCTGAGGCAGAACATGACTTGGGCCTGTCTCCTCAGGAGTATTCATTATAAGACAATGTCAGTTAGGCCTTTGAGGGACTTGGAAAATCTGAATCTAAGTGTCTTGCCTAACATTGAACAGAAAGTCTGATGGAGAGTAGGAAATGGAAGCCTAATCTCACAGCTCAGCAACAGTCTAGACTCCCTGTTCTTCTCTTCTTGATACTGGAGAAATTTCTATTATTGGAAATCAAAGGATGCAACAATTTACAGTTTCATTTGGTTTCATTAAAACCTAACACCCAATTCAACAACAACAACAAAAAAACCCACCCAAAGCAGCTTTCCTATTATAATCCACAAACAAGAGAAATTCATTATAAACCTCTAAAGCTCTGCTTTTATTTCCTGTGTGCACCACTAGTATGAAAACACAGAGTAATTCCTTGGATCCTGTCAGAGGTCCTTTGTAGTCTCTTCTAATCTAAAGCTTGAGACTGAGCTCTGGTGAGTGCATTTTCAATCCAATATTATTATGTCTAGTAACACAAAGATCCTTATGGTGTTATTTGCACATGAGATTTTTTTGTTTCCCACAAATATAATACTTACTTTATTAGGAGTCGAATGGAGTTATTACACTACTTCCAACTACTTAAAAGGGAGGAAAGTTAAACTTTGATATTTCTCAGTAGGTCACATGGTGAAAACGCAAATACTAACTTCCATCTGCTTCTCAGAACACAGCCTACAGATCCACGTCACACCAGTACCTCCACTCAGTTGCATCCACTAGGCCTGAATGAAATTTTTACGTGTGATAGCTGTCATGTCTCAGCAGGCAACTAGTTTATTTTTTTATGACCAGTGCAGAGAAATCAAGACCTAGCAAATTCACTGTAACCTAAAACTCACTGTAACCTAAAATTCAATCTTAGATATGTGGAAGGAAGACTTTCCATTGTGCCTTATAAAGGAGCCTGCATTACAATCTCAGGCTAGTCAATCTGACTATAGGATTACTCAAGACTGTAATTATTGATGAGATAGTGAGAGAAACTCCCTTTTCTCCTCTTGAGAATGTGGGTTGAAGTCCAATGGAAAGACCAGCAGCCACAGAAGCAAGAGATGTTTGAACCCTGTCAGAACAAGAGGCAGAATGAGTAACGTACAATGTGCTTATGAATCATAGAATGCTAGAATCATAGAACATTAGGACTTGGAAAGGACCTCTGGAGATCATGGAGCTCAACGCCCCTGCCAGAGCAGGAACACCCAGGGCAGGCCACACAGGAACAGATCCAGGGGGGTTTGAAAGTCTCTAGACAAGGAGACTCCACAACCTCTCTGGGCAGCCTGGGCCAGGCTCTGCCACTCTCACAGTGAAGAAGTTTCTTGTCATGTTGAGGTGGAACTTCCTGTGTTTCACCTTGCTACCATCGTCTCTTGTCCTGTCACAGAGCACCACTGAAAAGAGACTGCCCTCTTCTACTTGACCCCCACCTTTCAGACAATTGTAAACATTCATAAGATCCCCTCTCAGGCTTCTCTTCTCCAGGCTAAACAGCCCCAGGGCTCCCAGCCTTTCCTCATCAGAGAGATGTTCCATGCCCTTCATCATCTTCATAGCCTCCGTTGGACTCTTCCTAGTATTTCCCTGTCCCTCGTGAACTGGGAAGGCCAGAACTGGATGCAATACTCCAGATGTGGTCTCACCAGTGCAGAGTAGAGGAGGAGGACAACCTCCCTCGAGCTGCTGGCCACATTCTTCTTTATGCACCCCAGAATCCCATTGGCCTTCCTGGCTGCAAGGTCCTTTTGGTGTTTCACGAAGAACTTATTGTCCACCAGGACTCGAAGGTCCCTCTCCATGGAGCTGCTTTTCATCAGGTCTACTCCTCACCTGTACCAGTACATGGTGGTGTTCCTCCCCAGGTGTAGGACTCTACATCTATCCTTGTTGAATGAAGAAACATTCAGCCCAAGTACATTGCTCTCAGGAAGTAGCTTGATTTAGGGAAGGTGTTCTATTAAGTCACCGAATGTACCAGGTCAATGCTAGGCTAAAGATCTGCAATATATGTTTGTGGTTTACTGTACAAACATAAGCTCTTGTTTCCCTCACAAGAACTTGACCTTAAAGCTGAGTGGACTCACAGTAATGTGTGCTACACAGAAGTGGCAAGCCCTAGTAGCTGTTACCGAGCAAATACCAAAAAATGTTAATCAGTGTACCTGAGCTCTTTAAAATTACATAGTTCTTTCCCCCACATTTTTAATTGGTTTTCTCTCCTCCTTCTGAAGACATAAACATGCATCTTCCTCTGTGTACGTGACATGCGTTAAGCTTAAGTTTCCGAGAAAGTGAAAGAGCATTGCCTAGGAAACAAGATGTCACCTGCCTAAGAGCATCCCTAAGGTGAAGAAGGTGTTAAAGAGAAAAATTCCACCAAGTAGTACCCAACTGCAGATGTATTATGCTACCCAGGCATGGTGCAGCAGGGATGTAGCTAAGCTGGCAGGGGGAGTGATTTTTGCTGTTTGAGGCTTAAATCTCCTACCCTCTGGGTAGCCCTTCACTGCATACTGAGCTGGTCTCTGTTTCATATTCACAACCACTTGTGTATCCACAGTGTCCCTTCAGCTCCAAGCTTTGATAGGCACATTGAGCAAGAGAAGTAGTGCAGTCTCCTGCAATAGGTGGCAGCCCAAGCTCCAAAGAAGCTGTGTTCGGCTCTGAGTTCAGCATATGATTCACCTCCTGGACGTGGATCCAGGTGTGTCCATCATGCACAAGACACAAGACACTCCAAGAGGAGTCTCCAGGGTTGGAGTTCTGGCGAATCAACGATAGTCTTGATGAACATATAAGACTAGTATTATAATTTCCTTTGCACGTAACAAAAGAACAGGTCCTAGACACCCCTCCACTCCCTTACCATGCCACCTACACAGAAGTGCTTAGGGCTAAGACCTTTCACCAAACTAACCCTTGTTACTTGTTGTGAGAACTATGGGACCAATGTCACTACGCAGCCATTGATTGCATACAGATTGTGAAAAGCAGAAGCTGCTCCACTGCTAGAGATTTTACAAATGCATATTAATTATTTCTGGCAAGTTGATGTGTAGAGGTGGGGGAGAAATATTTTCATGAGCCTCCTAATTTTGGATGTTGTACAGCAGCCATGATCATGCTGCAGCATACTTCCATTTAGGACATAAGCCATATTCGAAAACCTCCCACCTAGAAGAAAAGTCAGTGGTTTTAATTACATTAACAGACTCCCAGATTACTGTTATTAGTGCAACTCATTATGCAGTGCGTGGTAGAAATTGTAGGTCAAACATTTCCCTCTTTGGATCCAATGTATTACTCTCTGAAGTGTGAACCGACCATAAAACGTTTCAAGACCATGAATAATTCTCTGCTCTCCTACACTGTCACATATCCAAGAATATCAAAGCTCTTTATATTAAGTAATTAAGTTTCACAATACCCTTATGGTATAGATACAATTAACCCCATTACACATATGGGGAAACTAAAACAGAGGGAGGCTGATTGTTCAAGATCAGAGCTGGTAAAAAGAGCCAAGCGATCATGGAAATTAAGGACTAGTAAATCCTCCTGGGTCCCCAAAACTTCCAGCTGTCACGTGCCACACAGGAACATCTATAACCTCAGCATAGCCCAGTGCTATGAACACTGTTAAGCTCTTGTCCAGAGTTTTTGCTTCTGGTATTCACTGACTTGAGTGAGCACATTAGATGTGGCCTACTGGATACTATCCATATGCGTCACAGTTTCATTATTGTGGTCTTTATTTGGTTAGTGAGGTGATACGTCAGTCAGACAAGGATCTTCTTTACACTATACTTTCAATTTAGTTCCTTTTGTAAAAGCAACAAATACTGAAATAAGTTTCTCTGAACTAAATATGAGTAACACAATTTCGTGACAGTTTCTTCTACACGTAATGAGAAACCTTTATTCTTACTCTTAAGGGATACTGTCCTTGTTTCCTAGATACTTTTTTTTCTCATTTATTTTTGATGTGGGATTTTTTTTCTTATTTAAATATCAGGTTTTGATACTAACATCTAATGCAACATCATTTCTTTAAGAAGAAAAAAGCAGAAGGTAGAGTACCATCCCTCAGTTATATGTTGTTTTTCTTTTTCCATAATGTATTTTCTTTCGCTTCTCAAATATAATTCACAGCATTTATTGTGAAACAGATCTCCCAAAGTTACATCCCTGCAATACTAGAGTAAAAAAAATACAGCCCATAGTGGCTGGAGACTGACTCACTTTCTACTCTGACACAGAAAGATGTAGTGAGTCAGCTACTCTACTGGTCTACCCTCTTTGCCCAGAGTCCCTGGAGGCACATTTAAATTGCACTGTGCAATTTCAGGGAGTTTACGATCTAAACCAGTGGAGGGTGATGTGGGAGCAAATTTTAATACGCATTGTGACTTCCCCTACACTAATGCAAGGGGAACACTAAGTTACAAGGTATCTGCAGTAGAAGGTGAGCTTTTGCCAGCTGTCTGTAAAAGCCAAGTCTGTAATTTTGAAGTGCCTTAGCTGCTGTGGAATGCATGATTTTGCACCGTATATTTTTATGCTAACGAGTATATAATTTCAAATCAAGGTGAAATGAGTTTTCCTAGCATTCATTCGCAGTCTAGCAAACCTTTAAAGCTAGTGCTTATCTAATAAATAAGCAGGATCTATGTAAAACAGTAGGATTGTTTTCAAGCTTTAAGTCACAAATGAGCATTTTACTACATGGAATTTTACAGGAGCCACCAGAGATGGTGTCTGCTTCTGACAGATCAGACCATATTCAGAGGGTCCATACAGTACAAAGTTGTTTATACATAGAACACGAGAAAGGACCTGAAAGTACGTGACCTTAGAAATAGAAATGAAGAAAATACAAAACAAAGTGGGGGTTTTACCACATAGCTCGCAACTGCTTGATTCATTTAGTTTGTTATCCTGCTTCAAGTGCCTCCTCATCATTCCTGCAGGTGCAAAGACAGGGAAAACTGTTGCCTGTTCAGAATACACATTGCTTTTAATCTTTGGCAAAGGTGTGATTTTTTTTTACATGAAATTGAAGACAAAAAGGGTGTTTAGTTAAGTAAATGTATAAAGATACAGGCAACATTATTTCTGCATGCATAAAAGATGAGTTCCTGCATTACCTGCAGGCTCTGTAGTGTCACACCAGCAGTGCATGCAAGTCAAGAGAAGGAAGAAGACTCTTTGAATCATTCTCCTATTCTTCACTATGTTACACAAACCCGAGGTCTCACCATCCTCAGGCTTCTGTCTTCTTCCCCAGTTTGCTATAGTTCCTTTGGCTTCCTAATGACTCCCTCTCAAGCCTTTTTGTCAAAGAGAGTAAGATCAGGCCTTCTAGGCAGCAAATGGTTGAAGGCTGACATTCAGACTGGATTCACTCTCCATGCAAATGGATGCTGGCAAGCAAAGTTTAAAGCAAAACTGGCCTCTTCTCACTGGGACAAATGGTCCAATGACAGGACTGACCAGTGAGTGCCTCATCAGCATTGCTGCAGTAGGTTGGTAGGCACTACTGGACAGGTTGCCAGCAGCAGATCACAAGGGTCCTCCTACATATGGGATATTGCAAGGTACAAGAGCACCTATACAATGAGCCCTTTCTTTAAGGGCAGTATGCACATCATCAGTAAGAAAGTGATTTCACTCCAGGCATGGTTCTATATCATCATACACATCCTGTCTGTGCAACTTAAATATCCAAATGAAATTTAAGTACTTGAAGTGTGATCTCCATTAGTCCAGCAAAAGTGCTTAAGCTTAAATGGACCAATTCATTTTCTCATTTCTTCTCACACTTAACAGGTATATAATGCAACTCTAAAAAGAACATTGAAATTACTGTATTGAAACCCTTCCTCTTTGTTCATGCTGGTCATGACAATTCCTACATAGAATCATAGAATGGCTGGGGTTGAAAAAGGTCTTTAAAGTTCACCTAGTTCTGACCCCCTTACAATGAATAGGGACATTTTTCACTAGAGTAGGTTGCTCAAAGCCCTATCCAACAGATTGTATCTGATTATTTTTTTTTTGATACATTCAGCAGTGATAACATGACAATGAAGACTAACTGAAACCTGCAAATCAAATCTCTCTGATTACAGCAGCCAGAAAGACAGTGACAGTTCCACTTGTTTCTACTATTAAAAGTTATTCAAAGGAAGCAGGCCAATCCTTTCAAGTGAAAATGAAAAAAACCAAAACCCACAATAAACCAAGCCCCGAAGCAATGCCCCAGAAAACACCCCTCTCAAAAATTACCATTGAACATCCTTCTACAAAGATACGCTGTGAGTTCAAACACCAAAGTTGTGCTTTGTGCACAAAACTCTGGTTGAAGTTCGATGTCTTTGGTTCAAAGGCTATCAGACTAGTTATAAAAATGCTTCTTTCTGGACATAAAAGAATCCATAAAAAAATGCTCCAGAACTTTTCCATCTCCTTGTGACATCATTATCCTACCTGTCAGGGTTTAGGGTTAGGGCAGCTCTCTAGACCTGTAAGAGACAACTCTCTGCTAACCCCCCTCCCTCCACAAAAGGGAAGAGAAAGGGAATAAGGGAGAGAGACTCAGCCACTAGAAAATGGAACTAGAACAACTTAAATGACAATTAAAAAAAAAATAATAATGGAATATATACAAATATAAACAAGACCAGTATAGAACCCAACACCCCTGATGGCAATTATATCACCATCACCACTGATGCTGTGGGGCAGGCACTGGGAGAGTCCCAGACTGGACCCAGCAGCAGATGGGAGCTGTGTTCAGGAGCTGGATTCTGGTGCCGGA